>SKCR01033744.1:0-193038 GCA_019454045.1 Zanthoxylum bungeanum
CTCGACCGCTTTTTAAAACACTGATGACAGTAAGTGCATTTTGGACGCATGCCTCGGTTGGGACCCCCACTGCCCTTGGAACTGTCATGTGCTGCTAAGATGGGAGTCTCTGCAGATGGGGACTCAGAGTCAATTACTGCAGAGGATGAGACTCGAAGGAATCGAGCAAAAACATTCTCCAAAGAAGGGATAGTAGCACTGGCCAATATCTGAACACAAATGGGGGTTGAAGCTTAGGTCGTATCCCAAGTAAAGTCAACACCATAAAGAAATGTTCTTGCTGGCGTTCCTGTTCAACAATAGTAGTAGTAATTGGCAAGATAGAATTGAACTCTTCTCGGCTTCTCGCAATGATTCAATTTGATCAATATATTCAGGCATAGTCAGATCACACTGATTCAAGTGAAACATATTGGACACAACATTATAAAATCTCTAGATATCATTAGTATACAAAGCTTGAGTCTTACTCCATAACTTGTGGCAAGTCTTATAGGTCCGAAACATGACAAGAAGTTTAGGATCAATGGACTGCCATAAGAGATTACATAATTCAGCATCAATATTTTTCCAAGATTTGTGCTCGTCATCCAATATAGCGTCCTCACTGGAGGTCAAGTGGTCTTTATACCCTTGCCCCATAAACCATAATTCAACTAATACCGACTAAGAGACATAATTTAAAGGGCCAATTAACTTTTCAGATGTAATAACATGAGAACCAGAAATAATAGGAATTGAGGCACTTGATTTAGGCAAGATCGGAGCTCGAGGATGAGTGTCGCCTTCAAATGCGCTAGCCATAGGAAATATCTCTGAAGACTAGAGGGAAAACTGGTCAGGGCCACTGAAGCAGAGGCTGGAGGCAACCTGCGACGAGTGGCACACACACGCAGGCAAGACGTAGGCGCGTGAGACGCACGCGCAAATGGAAAAGTGGCGCATGACGGAGTGTGGGGCTGAGTACGACGGTGTGGTTCATGGAGAGAGTAGATCGGCGACGTCTCAGTGTGATGGTGGTTTGGGTAAAAATGTTGCGGAAAGTGGTGGTGGGAAATCTAAGGTTTCGAGGATATTTTGGGAAAATCAGGGATAAGGACACACCAAAGGAGGAAACCGATGACTGAATTGAGACAACCGACTGACAAGGAGTCGGAGGAAGCCGGAGGTGTCGCCAGATGCACCAAAACAATGATGACGGCTGTGGAGATGGCGGTTTTGTTGCTGGAAAAAATGAAAAGAAACTCTAAGATCAACCTACTGATACCGTGTAGAGAGTAGAGTAGAATACTCTATATATATTGCTTGAGAAAGTTTTTATAAGAGATGACTTAATATGGCCTTGAGAATACAATAAATTTAGAAAATAAATATTACGCATAAATACTGATTATTATAGCAATCAATCTAGTTATTATATTCCTAATTCTTACAGATACACATTTACATTTCAAAAAAAATTATAGTTCAGTTATTATCTACAATTTAGGAATTTATTATTATTATAATTATAATTATAATTATAATTATTATTTACTTTTTTGTTAACATGCACCACTCCCCACCCCAAGTTAATCATATCCCCTTGGAATTGAACCTCTGATCTCTTCCACTGCAAACCAACTAGGCTATCCTTTGGGATTAATATTGTTAGGAAGAAACATAGATGATTTGGCATCTCTTTGAGCTTCAGTGACAAGGAAATTTAAAGATTATTCGTTTTTCTTCATACTATTAAATTCAGAATGTGTTTTAGGTTAATTGGGATAATTTTGTATAGATTGTTTCTGGATCAGGGAATAATGGTTTATTTTGGGGCAATTGGACGGGCTTTGTATTTATTGTTTCCCTTCCCCTTTTTATCTCTGTTAATATTTGTGAACAGCTCACCTTTGTTATCTTTATATTTTCTTCTTTAATACACTGGTTTCTTCTCAAAAATGAAAGAAAAAAAGAAAGATATTGCTATGTTCAATATAGAAGAAAAAGATTCCGAACTTATCATCTACTGTGATGCTACTTACTGTATTTGCACAAGTATGCTGTATATGTATGGGACTAAAATTTGGGAAAATTTCATTTCATGGTTATTTTCTTTCTTTTTAAAAAAATGGTTTGAGCTGTATATAACACTATATAAAACGTTTCTTTTGTTTAAGCTTAAGAGCCTCAATGGAAGGATATCTTGATGCCTATAATCCTAATCTGTCCATTACTCCAGCTGGAATATTTGTCGATCGTGTTGAGGTTAGAGACGTGTTGATAGAAGATGCATAGAATCTACAGTATCATCCTTTTAGAAACAGAAGTATAGGTCAATGATAGGTGTGAAGAAAATTCAATAGCCAAGACTCCAGCTTATTCTGCCAAAGATAATGCATCTGCACGCATTACTGTAAAATTTCCAAAAATATTAAAAGAGTATGATCACTGGGACTCTGTGAATACTTAGGGTTCATCGCAAAATTAAAGCTCAGCTTCCAAAAAAATAAACCTAAAGATGTCTTCTTCTGTGCAAATGCTTCTGTACTTATTATATTGAAGGGTCATGTTTGTATTATTAAGTCTTTAATACGAATCTTTTGATATATATATATTTTTTTTGAATTTGACATGAAACAATGTTTTGGTTCTCTGAATTTTCCTCACTACTTTTTGGGCTTCAATGAAGGAACTCGAGTTTGAATGTGTTCCAACATCCCTCATGGAGCAAGTACTCAACTTTCTGAATGTAAGCAGGATTCTTCCTCAGTGCTGCTTTCTTTTCTTTCCTCTTTATTTCTTCTCTCTTTTTCTTGTCTTGGAATCTCATTTTCCAAATTTTTCAGGATGTCAGGGAAGACCTGAGATGTTCAATGGCAAAGGATGTAGTGACTATCAACAATGAGAGCTTAAGAATTGGTGAAGATCCTGACTGTGCAGAAATATTGTCTAACCTTGACAAAGAAAAATCACTTTCCCAGCTGCCTAAAGATTCATCTTTAGATTTTCAGAAAAAAATTACTCTCTCTAAACATGAGAATCAAGATAACAATTCTAGTTCTTTCTTTGGAAATAGAGAAGCCTACAAACAGCTTCTAGGTATGTATAAGCTTGTCAAATTCACTGAATGACGAGGTAATTTGTGCAGCAGTTTTCAACATTTATCATATTTGCTACGTAAACTTGGTGGATGTAATTTGGTTTTTATGTGGAAAGCAGAAATGGAAAAGGAAGATGAACTTTTCGATCAGGTATTGCATGCTAGGAGTCTCTTTATGGAAACAATGAGGGCTAGTCGGCAACAGTTTGTCCTTGTTGCATCATTTATTGATCGCATTCCTAACCTTGCCGGATTGGCGCGGACATGCGAGGTATGCTATTGGTTAATATCATATTTTTTTATTGATTTACTGCATAAGGCAGTAGTTGGGGCAGTGCCAGGATGTTAATCTTTGGGGGCAAGGGGAGCAGTGTAATATTACTGAGATCAACTTTAGTAATAAAATAGAAGATATACATTTACTTTTTGTGTCAGTATTTCAATATCTATTGTTTCTAGGAAAAAAGATTGAACATGATACGAGAGTCTTAGTAGTACCGAAAAGTATGTCATAACATTTTTTTGGCTGTCAAACTCATGAAACTCAAATATCTTAATTTTTTTATAGGTTAGAACAGTGTAATATTCTCTTATTTAGTTGGGGGGGCCGGTAGGTTAAACTATCGTTTCTCTCTACAGAATAAAGTAACATATTTGTTTGAGGGGATTTCTTAGCTTTTCTGTATCCCCCTCTCCATCTGCCATGAGTGGTGCTATATGTATCTTATTTATAATTCATCATTCATGCCAATTATTGTTCCTCACAGGTATTTAAGGCTTCTGGGTTAGCCATTGCAGATGCAAACATATTACACGACAAACAGTTCCAACTCATCAGGTATTGATTTTAAATGCCATACACTGTGTTCTGTAACTCTGCTTATTCCATCTGCTGAATCTTAATTATTGTGGATCCTCTATTTCATTTGCTACAATTTTGTGAACTGTATAATTTATGAGCATATTCTTAGTATCTCAGGTGTGATAACTTTGTTCTTGCCGTAAGTGAGACAATAAAAGAGTGTATGGATAACAACCCATGGAACTTGCACAGATGTTGCATTGCTTCTCCATTAAGATGGATTTTCTATGTATTGTGACTGGTTTGATTTAGCTGTATTGACCTGTCATTATTGTCGCATTGTGAAAGTGCATTCTATCATATTTATTTCAGTGGTTATGAGTTGCATTTATTCTTTAAAAGATTTATTCAAGAGATATTTCATAAATGCTTTTATATTTGTTATGTAAGTGGCATTTAAAGTAAATTCGTTTTAAGCTTTTAACTGTATTTCCTGTTCAAATCATTTACAAGCATTTTATTTCCAGTGTGACTGCAGATAAGTGGGTTCCTATTGTTGAAGTTCCTGTTAATAGCGTGAAGCATTTCTTAGAGCGAAAGAAACATGAAGGCTTCTCTATCTTGGGGTTAGAGCAGACTGCAAATAGTATACCTCTTGATCGATATAATTTTCCCAAAAGACGGTACATTATCTAAATCTTTCTTTCTTCCCCCTATTTTGGTCCTCTTTTGCTTTTTTAGGTTCTCACAATCCTTTATTGGAAGCTTCATTTATATATAAAAATAAGTAAATTAATAAATTGGGAGTGTTTCGGAAGCAAACTCATGTCATCTTTTTGCCAGGTCTTGGTCCTTGGGCGTGAAAAAGAGGGTATACCTGTGGACATAATCCACATGTTGGATGCTTGCATTGAGATTCCACAATTGGGAGTTGTTAGGTCACTAAATGTTCATGTCAGTGGTGCCATTGCCCTCTGGGAATATACTCGACAGCAGAGATTTCAGTAGTTTCTTTATTCTTGATGGGAATTCTTCCAAATATACACATGGGGTGCAGACACTACCCCATTTATCTGTAGTGTTAAGGAATCATGGGAAAACTTTTACATATTTCATTGTTATTCATTTACTGAGTATCTGCTAAATTGGAAGTGCAGAAATCAGGTTTTCCCCTCATTTTGTAGGCATACAGAATGTGTGATAAGGAAAAACTAGACGAACGCTGTAGTAGTTGGATGAATGTTTGGACATTTTATTTATGATAACATATAGAATTTGTTTGAAATGAATTTTTTTTTAATTGATTCTTGAAGAAATATGTGGAATTAGCGATTCAAAATGTCACTCCTTGGTCAAACAATGAGAGGTTCATGTTTTGCTGACTTAAAATCAGCTGTGAAATGAATGTATGAAAAATTATTTATTTAGGACTGGTTTTGGTATATTGCTTTTTGTAGAGGGGAGAGATAAAAAGGGGGGTTCACCACATGTACCAGAGTGTTTTGAAAATGTGAATGACGTGGTTGCACCGATGCATGACTTAGCTGCATCTTGTCATTGCATTTCAGTGCACAAGTATTAATAGAGTGGAAATAAATTATTTCTCATGAAGAGATTACTATAATATCTTTAAGATTACTAAATATATGCTAATGATTATAATTGATTGTATGTAATTATTGGTAGATTTATCTTGCTTTTATAGAGAACACTGAAGCTATATATGGCCAATTCTCGTATAGTTTAAAATAAGAAAATAAAAGTAGGGTTTCCTGAATTTCTTCATGGTATCAGTAGGTTGATCCTTTTACTTTTTCCGGCGTCACTGTTCACGGGTACTGTTCATGCGCACTGTTCATCGTCACTGTTCACGAGCACTTTTCATCGTCACTGTTCACGGGTACTGTTCACGCGCACTGTTCATCGTCACTGTTCACTGTCCGACGCCACTGTTCCCTGCCATGGCCGACCCGAGCAGTAATCATCCTCCCCGCCCATCCGCCCACTCGAGCAGTAATCAAGTTGATCTTTCCCCGTCCTCGGACTACTTCGACCAGCCCTCTCAGAATGTTACTCTGTCTAAAGCCGAATATGCAGCTTTCCTCCAGTATCAGGCCTCTCAGTCCTCGTCATCTGCTTCCGTTGCTCATACTGGTAATTCTGTTGCCTGCATCACTCAGTCCTCACCATTGGGCCCATGGGTCTTGGACTCTGGTGCCTCTGATCACATTCTGGTAATCCAAAACTTTTGTATTCTTTAACTAGTTCTCATTCTCTTCCTATGCTTACTCTTGCTAATGGTTCTAAAACTATCGTTAAAGGAATTGGACAAGCCTCTCCTGTTCCTTCCTTACCTCTGAAATCTGTGCTTTATGTACCGGGTTGTCCTTTCAATCTTATTTCTGTTAGTAAACTCACTTATGATTTGAATTGTTCTGTCACATTTCTTAATCATTCTGTTATTGTACAGGACCAGGGTACGAGACGAATTATTGGTACAGGACGTGAGTCACAAGGCCTTTATCATCTCACGTAGTCATTGCCTGCGATTGCTTGCACATCCACCGATTCTGCTGATGTTCTCCACAACTGTTTGGGTCACCTCAGTCTCTTTAAGCTTCAGAAGCTAGTTCCGCAACTTTCTTCATTATCTTCACTTTCATGTGAGTCGTGTCAACTTGGGAAACATACTCGTGTACGATTTCCCAATCGAGTCAATAATCGGGCTGCGTCCCCTTTTGAGTTAATTCATTCCGATGTTTGGGATCCATGTCGTGTCAATTCTGTTATGAGATTTCGGTATTTTGTGACATTTATTGATAATTACTCTCGAAATACTTGGATATTTTTAATGAAAGATCGTTCTGAGTTATTTCCTATTTTTCGAAAATTTTGTGCTGAAATCAAAACTCAATGTGATATTCCCATTCGTGTATTTCGTAGTGATAATGCTCGGGAGTATTTTTCTGCTCCTTTTACCACCTTTATCTCATCTCAAGGTATTCTACATGAGTCATCTTGTGTCTATACACCCCAATAAAATGGTCTAGCTGAACGTAAAAAACCGACATCTCATTGAGACGGCTCGTACCTTATTAATCCATAACCATATACCTTTTTCGTTTCTGGGGGGATGCAGTTCTTACTGTTTGCTATCTCATTAATCGCATGCCTTCTTCTGTTTTACAAGACCAAATTCCCCACTCTATCTTATTTCCCAACCAACCTCTCTATTCGGTCCCTCTTCGCATATTTGGTTGTGTGTGTTTTTGTCCATAATCTAACCCCGGGACAAGATAAACTTTCTGCTAAATCTATTAAATGCATCTTCTTAGGATATTCCCGACTTCAAAAAAGGTACCGATGTTATTCTCCATATAATAACCGCTACTTTATCTCTCTGCCGACGTCACATTCTTCGAGTCATCACCTTACTTCTCTCCTCATACCCCGACTCTTCCCCCCGCCCCTACTACGGTACTACCTGTTCATTCTTTCATCCTCCACTTGAGACTATGTCACCATCACGTCCTCTTCAGGTATATCACCGTCGTCCTCTTTCTCTATCTTCCGCCGGCATTGACACTGCAGCCACTGACTCACAACCTGCTCCAGCTCATTCCCGTACATTGGACCTTCCTGGCCCAATTGCCACCAGTAAATGTATTCGTTCCACTCGTAATCCACATCCTATTTATACATTTCTCAGTTATCATCGTTTATCTGCTCCATATTTTGCTTTTGTCTCCACCTTGTCTTCTGTTCCTCTTCCTAGAAATGTCCATGAGGCTTTGTCTAATCCAGGATGGAAACAAGCAATGATAGATGAAATAGCTGCTTTACACTCAAGTGGCACTTGGGATTTGTTTCCGTTACCCCCTGGGAAATCTACAGTTGGTTTCGATGGGTTTATGCGGTGAAAGTTGGTCCTGATGGGCAGATTGATCGACTCAAGGCTCGCATTGTTGCTAAAGGTTATACCCAGATATTTGGTTTGGACTATGGTGACACTTTTTCTCCTGTAGCCAAAATTGCTTCCGTTCGCCTGTTTCTCTCCATGGCTGCTATGCGTCACTTGCCAGTTTTTTTAGCTGGACATCAAGAATGCCTTCCTTTATGGAGACCTCCAAGAGGAAGTCTATATGGAACAACCACCTGGTTTTGTTGCTCATGGGGAGTATGGTCTGGTTTGTCGGCTTCGTCGCTCTCTGTATGGTCTCAAACAGTCTACTCGTGCTTGGTTTGGGAGATTTAGTACTGTCATTCAGAAATTTGGTATGACTCGTAGCGAGGCAGACCACTCGGTTTTCTATCGCCAGTCCAATGGCCAATGTATTTACTTGGTTGTATATGTGGATGATATAGTCATTACTGGAAGTGACCAAGAGGGAATTCGACAGCTGAAAACACATTTATTTAATCATTTTCAGACTAAGGATTTGGGACTACTAAAGTACTTCATTGGCATAAAAGTAGCTCAATCTCATACTGGTATAGTCATCTCTCAGAGAAATATGCTATAGACATTCTTTCAGAAACTAGCATGTTAGATTATAAACCTGTTGACACGCCTATGGATCCAAATGTTAAACTTCTGCCAAAAGAGGGGGAGCCATTGGAAAACCCTGAGAAGTACAGGAAACTAGTTGGAGAGCCACTAAAAGATCCTGGACGATATAGGCGGTTAGTTGGAAAGTTGAACTATTTTATAATTACTCTACTCGCCCAAATATCTCATTCGCAGTCAGTGTGCTTAGCCAATTCCTGCAAACTTCATGTTAAAGTCATTGGGATGCTGTCATACGTATTCTTAAGTATATCAAGAAAGCGCCAGGATAAGAATTATTGTATGAAGATAAATGCAATACTGAGATAGTTGGATATTCTGATGCAGATTATGCAGGCTCTCCGTCCGACAGGCGTTCTAGTACAGAATATTGTGTTTTAATTGGAGGCAACCTAGTATCTTGGAAAAGTAAGAAACAAGCAGTTGTTGCCAGGTCTAGTGCAGAAGCAGAATATTGAACTATGACCTTGGCAACATGTGAGTTAGTATGGTTAAAACAGTTGTTATAGGAATTAAAGTTTGGAGGTGGGACACAAATGAAGCTAATTTGTGACAACCAGGCAGCACTACATATAGCATCTAACCCTGTGTTTCATGAAAGGACCAAGCACATAGAAGTCGATTGTCACTTTATCAGAGAGAAAATTTTATCTGGATGCATGGTCACTAGCTTTGTCAACTCTGAACGACAATTAGCGGACATCCGTCCTCGTATTGATTTTATTTGTAACAAACTTGATGCATATGATCTATGCTACCAGCTTGAGGGGAGTGTTAAAAATAGGAAAATATCTTTAAGATTGCTAGATATGGTAATTAATTATAATTGATTATATGTAATTATGGGTAAATTTATCTTCCTTTTATAGAGAAAACTGAAAGCTATATATGGCCAATTCTTATAGTTTAAAATAAGAAAATAAAAAGATGGTTTCCTCAATTTCTTCACTACTGAACCAATTTAATTTGCTGCTGGAAATTTCCTGTTCTCTTCAAAAGCTGGAGCTCTTGTTTGGTACAAAAGCTGGAGTTCTTGTTATTCAAGCTGCTGGCAATAGTGGCCCTTCTGCTAGTTCAATCCTTTCTTTTAGCCCTTGATTTTATGATTAACCTCCAGAGAAATGGGATATTTATGTCGCGCCACGAGTATTCATGATAATGGGACATGCTACAAGGGACATAAAGATTGTACTAAAAGCCAATTCAACAAGAGCTTGCTCATTTGGGGCAATGGTGTTGCCATGTTCTCAGAGTTCCTATAGTGTCTCTGTGAGCACCTTGCTGTAGGGTCTTGAATTCTTTGGATTTACAACTGTGAGGTGTACTCTTAGAACAATAACAATCAAATTAGGGATTTGATTCACTCCCTTTAGCAAGGTATATATATCAATTTTAGGTGCTTTTGAATAGTAAGCCTTTAGTGTGATATAAGTTTTTTGAAGATAAGTTTCTTAGACTTGGTTTTGTTATTGTTCAAGCAACATCAATCATTGTCATCTTCTTCATCAAAGAATACACACCATTAAACTCATCTAGTTGAAAGGGCAAAAAGGAAGTGTTTTGAAGTATATCTAATCATTCAATTGAAATATTGAACGGCTCGAACGTGTTTTTCTTCAATATTTTGTAAGGTCCAGTCCAACTAATCAGATATTGTCTGCTCTGACGGTCAAGAATTGATCCAATAATCTGGCCCTTGGTCCCTCACTGTTTTGTTTTTGGTATGGTCCCAAGCCGACCCAAAGAAGCTTCTTATTAGTTGAAAGAGTACAACACGTATGATCATCCACAAGATCTAATATGTGATACTACAATTCACCCTTTTAGGGTCCAAAGTTCTCGTTGACACATTTCTGGTTGGGATCTTGCTATATGATAAGACTGTTGGTATCCGTCACAGTCGCAGGTATAATGATCACAAGCATTTCTGAAGTGAAAATGATAATTTACCTAAAGATATAAGAGGTATTTTAAAATATTATAGTATCTCATATTGTTTGGGAATGATCTTGAGGATAATCTTATAAGTATTGTACTCTCTGAACTAGTAAGAAACATTTTGGGTGGACTTAAACCCATGTCAAAAACAAAACCATGAGGGGTCAGGAGGTGAGGTTGTTGGGCCAATTCCTAAAACACAAGAGTAGTTAGACCCAATCTTAAAATATTCCTTAGACCTTGCTTGTAGCAAGAGCTTTATGCATTGGGTACATATAACATTAGACGGCGCTTTAGCTGGAGCGTTACATATGCTTTTGTAATGTAGAGCATAATTTAGGAACGAATCCCCTCTTCGTTTGTACCTGATCAATAGCACATTTAGAAACGAAATGTGTTGTTTAAATTAGTATTGAAGTTAGCTAGCTTCTCTCACCTGTATGCTTTTCATAAGAGCTTTCATTTTCATCATTCCTGAATCACTTTGCTTCTTTTTCTTCTTGTCTTTCTTGCCTTTGAGACTCATCAAAGATCTGATGAAACTTGGAATCAAAACTTTCCAATCACCCAAACAAGTAGGAGTCTTTGCAGAACTTGCCTTTCTAATTTGGACAGCATTCTACCAAAACAAAACATCCCAACAATAATCATCAGAACCTTAATTATTACTAACAACGAATGTTATATTAACACCATATATATTAACTAAGGCAACAGTTTAAGAAGGTGTTTTCTTGTGCAATAATCAGGGCCGGTCCTGAATTTTTGGGTGCCCGGTGCGAAAGCTCAAAATGTGCCATTTTTCATTACTAAAACATATATTTAAAAAAAAAAATAATATTTAACGAGAGCTGGAACCCAAGCGAAGCTGGGGGCTAGGCCCTCACGTTCAAATTATATTACTTGAGAAAATATATAAATGGGGATATAGTACCTAAACCCTGATAATTTAGTGCCCCTTAATTTCTGGGCCCTGGACAGTCGCCCTTGTGGCTCCTGCCCAGGGCCGGCCCTGGCAATAATATAGTAATGACAAAAGTGAGTTGCGGCGCAAGAAGGCTCCTGCCATGGCGGGTCTGGGAAGGATAAAATTTCATATGGCAAAAGTATTAAAAATCAGAGTTGTTAAGTTTTTTATCATCTCGGCATCGAGCTATTTTTATATAGAACCTCTACTATTGTAGCGTTTAACCATCAAGTTCGGGATAGATTGGTGTGTTTCCTCAACACCTAAAGCATATCAGAATATTGAACCATAAACCAAAAAAAAAAAAGACATGCAAGAAAATGACAACGGTCTTGGGGCTAACATGAGATCCGCTCTAGGGCCTGCCGGTTTAGGTAAGTATATAATGTGTTTTTGGATCTGCGTGCTACATGCTACATATTTAGAGCCTCTAAAAGGTCCCAACTGTTTAATACTTGTGCAATATCCTTGCCAAAGATTCGAAGGCTCACCCTTGTGATTTGCTAATGTATGAGATTAAAAAATAAAAAATAAAAAATTGACACCAAAGTGAGTTGCAAAGATTAGTGAGATACTTTGACTGTGGGTTGCTGATTATTGTTTGAAGGTGCTGGATTTGGCTTTGGCTTTGGCTTTGGCGGCAAGGGAGTGGATTCAGCAGCTGCTGATCGTTGAACCGATTCTCTTAGTCTGAGAGTTTGAGAGTAATGAAGAAGCTGAGCTTTTCTATTTTGTCCTTTTTCTGCAGAATAAGCATCATGAAGAAGATAATGGTAGTGGTGGTGATGGTGATGGTGACTTTGACTTGCTGCTGAAACCCTTATCTTGCTCGACTTCTCTTCATACACAGTGATTAACACTGGCTTTTCTCTGCAAAAATTTGCCTGCTGAAAATTCACATCACCAATCAATCAATATTATTATTTTAGTCTCTGACTTTGCACAAATACATATATACAGGTAAATAAAACATATGAAATTGATGATGACACAACTAGAGAGCATCGATTTACCATTTTTGTTTGCATGTTCAAACTTAACGAGAGAGATGATAATTTCTCTTCTTGTGAAGTTGGGTATAAAAATATATATAATTTAAGGTTATTAATTATCATTTCATTTCTTCATAAAGTAGAAAATGACGAATGAATATAAAAAATATTGTGGTGCAATATTTTATTCATATATTATTATAAAATTTTATATTTTACTAAATTTTTGTTTGACAACCCCTACTGAATGATTAAATTACTCTTGTCGTAATGAATTTTTCACAGTTATTTCAGGCATTTTCTCAGTGATTGTTAATAGAGACCTATTTGATACGACTAAAAAAATTGTTCTCCTTATTTGACAAAACATACAAAATCAGGGGCTCGTATGTTATTATTCTAGACAATTTATGTGTGCGTGCATGCATGCATTGGATTTACGTCAGTGACAAGCCACGGAGAAGAGACCAGAAGAAGCCTTTGGTTTAATCGATAATCAACCAAAATATATAATTAATAATTACTAAATGTTACATTCCAACAAAGCAAGAAATTAAAAAATCTCCATGTATGATGATGATCATTGAGGTTTAATTAATTAGTAATTAATTAAACTTCAGTGTATTAAGTTTCTTTAATCAGAATTAAGATGTTAAATTAGATTCTCATAAATTTCGATTATTTTTTTTTAATGGAAACTAGTTTGATAGATCTTTCTACTAGATTTAGAAAAGTCTAGTGATTGTATCTTCAAAGTCATTAAACGGGAATTAAAATTATAACTAAAATCACTATAATAATTAAACAGAGATTAAAAAAACATGTAATAATTCAGTGCGACGTAACTCATAATACATTAAACGATACTATCACATAATACTATACAATGTTGATAATATATTTCTTTTTAACAATACCTTAGATGACAAATAATTTTAAAGTAAAGTTATGGGCGATGTTCAAATTAAAGAAGGTAGAGTCACTCCCTAAATCATCTCATATATATATATATATATATTATATATCATCTCATATATATATATATATATATATATATATATATATATATTATTATATATATATTAAAAAAAAACATTGTGCAATTTGGTTTATACTGGATGCCGTTCAATACAAAAACTCACGAGTAAAACATTGATTATCTTTTGTATGCATAAGAAATGAAACTTAATTATATATTAAAAATATGTTTATTAAGACCATTAATTAATATACAATTCTGTATCTTTCACTTTTATCAATCAACAAAAAAACTTCTTTTATTTGAAAACGTGAATTTCTATATTGGCGATTTTATTATATATAAACAATCTATATTAATACAAAAAAACTGAAATTATATTTTTTTTATTTAATCTGTCCACTTCGGTTTCGTTTTTCCTGGGAATATCTATCTATACAAGTGGATCCTTTAACATTTGTTGTTATACATCCATGAATCACTAATTTTTTACTATTAAATTTTTTAACTTATAAATAAATTTCTTTGATAAGTGAAGAGATTTTCAATATGTCAATCCATTTACACCTTTGTTTCAATTTCAACATCCACAAAGCTACATCTGATTGTGATTTCTTATTATGTTTTACGCCTCCATTAAATCTTTTTTACAAAAAATAAAAATAAAAATAATATACTCGATTTATAATTTTAAATATCTTACCGAAATGTTACAATATTATTTTAAATTCCAATTAAGTTTTATTTACAAATAATATGATCACATAATTTCATGTATTATTCTAAGAAAATAACAATAATGATGATGATGATGAAGAATTACATTTATTGATAAATAACAAAATTAATTTATTTATTTATTATTTATGATACGAGCCTCAAACATCACGCGGATCGTCAACTAATTTGTTCTAATGAGCCAAAGAAATAAATTGTTTAGCATAATAATGTTAGAAATTTATTTGCAACAGGATCTTTAACACAAAGCTTAGAATACAATTTAATGAATTAATCGGATGATTCAGGGAGCGTACCTGATTTAGAATCCATATCTGCAGCGGAAATTTCTGTTAATCTGTTGAAAAGTTGCACTGAGGAGATCACCCTCTACTCCCCACTTCTTGATGGTGAGAAACTTACTTGCCCTAATTAAGCTTCCTTATGCCTTAATTTTTCCTTATGAAAGCTTATGCTTTCTTTTAACACTTTTCTCTCTCTTGTTTATTTTCTTGCAATTGCTCTCGGCATTTCACATACATATATTAAATTCATATCATATATGCATTTCCTTCTTTTATATACATTTGCCAAGATATGAGTTTGATGTATGCTAATCCTAATGCTTACATCAAATCTCAATTATGTATATAATAATGCAATGAGTGATTTGATGTAAAGCTTAACTTTATGCTTTATATCAATCAATAATTATAAGAGAGATATGAGATTATAAATCAATACAAAGGCTTATTGAGTAAGTTATGTAGGGGAGTGAGAGTGAGACCTTAGCTCACTAATTTATGGAGTGTAATGGGCTCACCCATCAAAAGCCCATAACAAATCCAAGCCCGCTCTAATATCCACACATCAAATAATATAGAGTTGCAGCCCACTTTATTAGATCAAATAATTGGGCTTCACAGTTTCTATTACAAAACCAATTATCTTAGCACTTTATATTAAAACCTTTATCACAATTAATATAAGCCCATAATTAGAATAAAATATTCTAACATTCTCCCACTTGGGCGATATCAATTGTGGATGTTTTAATGCTAAGAAAACTTTATGGATCCAATATTGGTTCAGAAACAACTCTAGTAAACCATTCCGTCCAATAAGATCGTAGATATAGAATCATGGCAGTACCTACATTATAATGCAACATAGTTCCTTCCATGGTCACGTATATCAAACAACCTTATCGACATGAACAAGATGTGATAGAGCAGTAAGATACAATAACACCCACTTTATGATCTAAAATACATGTGTTATTTTCTCTTATCGTTCACCAATTTCTCTACCTTATGCAGCCCAGGCCACATGAGAAATCAAGGCTTAAATATAAGCATGTATGTCTTTTATCCCAAGATAAACTTTATGTGTCACAAGACATACCAACAAGGCTTTATAACTTTATGCCCCAAGCCAATGCTTATGATTGACACACATCATAAGACTTTACACAATGATATATCAAACAATAAACATTAATATCTTCCAATGAAGATGCACTTTATAGATAATCATTGCAAAATACAAAATACATGTACGAATGTACAAACAAAATAACATAGAGTAATGATGCCTCCCACTAACCTAGGGTATCAAAAGACTTTACCAAACCCATACAAGCAATATGCTTTACAAAAACAATGGGTCGAAGACCTTTGGTCAAAGGATCAGCAATCATATCATCTGTACCGATATGCTCTACAAGTATGTCACCTTTCTTAACTAGCTCCTTAATTGTCAAGTATTTGACCTCCATATGCTTTGACCCAGTGATATTCTTATTATTTTTGGCAAATAATACAGCTGAAAGATTATCACAATATAACCTTATAGGTCTAGAAATAGAGTCAACAACTGACAATTCTTTAATGAGATTTTGTAGCCAAACAGCCTGTGACGCTGCACCAAAACATGCTACAAACTCAGCCTGCATTGTGGAAGAAGTTACAAGTGTCTGCTTGACACTTTTCCAAGATATAGTTCCATCTGCTAGCATAAACACATATCCTGAGGTAGATTTCCTATCATCTGAACAACCAGCAAAGTCAGAATCTGTATACCCTACTAGTTCAAGATTCTCAACCTTTCTGTATGTCAACATGTAATCTTTAATCCCCTTAAGATACCGAAAAACTCTTTTGGTAGCAGTCCAATGTTCCTTTTCGGGATTAGATAAAAATCTTCCCAGTACACCAACTGCAAATGCAATGTCAGGTCTAGTGCATACCTGTGCATACATCAGGCTTCCTACTGCACTAGCATATGGCACTGCCTTCATGGACTCTCTCTCAACCTCATTCTCAGGTGACTGTGCCAGGCTCAATTTATCACCTTTAGCAATTGGCACATCCCAAGATTTACAATCATGCATACTGAATCTCTTCAGTATCCGCTCAATGTATGCTTTCTGAGAGAGACCCAATACCTTTCGAGTTCTATCTCTGTGGATTTCAATACCCAGAATAAAAGATGCTTCTCCAAGATCTTTCATATCAAAATGTCTAGACAATGACTGCTTTACCTCATGCAGCATTCCTAGATCGTTACATGCAAGCAAAATATCATCTACATAGAGAATGAGAAAGATATATTTGCTCCCACTGATCTTGATATATATGCATCTATCAACTTTACTTTCCACAAAGCCTAAAGAGGAGATTACATTGTCAAACTTTAGGTACCACTGACGTGAGGCTTGTTTCAAATCATAAATAGACTTTTTAAGTCTACAAACAAGATGATCTTGACCATCTTTCTGAAATCCTTCAGGTTGTACCATATAGACCTCTTCGCTTAAATCTCCATTTAGGAATGCAGTTTTCACATCCATCTGATGTAGCTCTAAATCATAATGAGCTACTAGTGCCATGATTACTCTAAATGTATCTTTAGAAGATACAGGAGAAAAAGTTTCAGTATAATCAATTCCTCCTCTCTGAGTAAACCCCTTGGCAACTAATCTGGCCTTAAACCTCTCAATATTCCCTTTGGAGTCTTTCTTGGTCTTATAGACCCATTTACAGCCAATAGGTCTACAACCTTCAGGTAATTCAACAAGCTCCCACACACCATTATATCCCATAGATTGCATTTCATCTCTCATTGCATTCCACCATAGATCGGATTGAGAACTAGAAACAACTTCTTTAAAAGTTGTTGGATCAGTGCAATGGCTTATGTCATAATCAATCTCATTTAGATAAACTTCATAATCAGAGGGAACAGCAGACCGCCTTACCCTGATTGACCTTCTTAATGGAACCTCTGCAACTATATCCTGTAATGGCGGAACCTCGGTTACCTGTATGGGTTCCTCCTCCATAACTGGATTAGTTTCAGGTGTAGGTTCCAAGGTCTCAGACTGTATGGGTATAGGTATATGAACTATCTTGGTCTGTTGTCCTTGATTTGAGACTTCTGTATGATTATCATTATCAGCCACATCAAATTCCAAGAACTTAGCTGTTTGTGATTCTACAATCCTATAACCCCCTTCTCTACAGTAGAATCTGTAGCCTTTAGAATGATCAGGGTATCCTATAAAATAGCAAGGAGTAGATCTGGATTGCAACTTACCTTCAGTGGGATTATAAAGGCGTACTTCTGAAGGACATCCCCAAACACGGAGGTGACTCATGCTAGGTTTCCTATCGGTCCATATTTCAAAAGGAGTTCTAGAAACAGACTTACTTGGAACTCTATTGAGGATGTATAAAGCCGTTTTAATTGCCTCACCCCAAAGGAAGTCTGGTAGATTAGTTCTAGACATCATACTCCTTACCATCTCTTGAAGGGTGCGATTCCGCCTTTCGGCCACACCATTCTGTTCAGGACTACCAGGCATAGTAAATTGACTTACTATTCCACAATCTTCTAAGTATCTGGCAAACGGTCCCTTTATTTGTCCACTGACCCCATGTTTACCATGATACTCACCACCCCGGTCAGACCTAACAATCTTGATAATTTTTCCCAGCTGTTTCTTAACTTCAGTCTTGAAGATCTTGAATTTATCAAGAGCTTCAGACTTTTCCTTAATCAAGTACAGATATCCATATCGGGAAAAATCATCAATGAATGTTATATAATTTTATTATTGCAAATTGTGGGTGAATAAGGTCCACTTATGTCTGTATGAATAATTTGTAAAAGATAGGAGCTACGAGTGGATTCCTTTTTCTTTATTTTGGTTAGTTTACCCTTACAACAACACACACATGTTTCTAGGTCACTGAAGTCAAGAGTAGGTAGGATATCATACTTTATTAACCTTTCTACTCTTTCCCTAGAAATGTGGCCAAGTCTTTTATGCCACAACATGGATGACTTTTCCTTTATTAAGGGTCTTTTGGCAATTTGTTCAACATTATATGAATTGGAATAGACCTCACTTGATGCTAAACAGAGACTGTATAAACCGTATGACAAAAAACAATGGCCAACTTTATTTGAGTTGAAATATACAGATACAGAACCTGTATTAAACTCAAAACCATAACCTTGTTTGTCGAGTACAGATACTGATATCAAGTTTCGTCTAAAAGATGGTACATACAAAACACTTGTCAAAACAAGTTCATAATTGGAGTCTAGTTTTAAACAAACATCTCCAACATAATGTACTTCCACCAATTCATTATTGCCAACCACGAGCTTGAACTCATCCTTATTTGGTTTCCTCTTGTTTATGAATCCCTGAATGCCCATGTTTCTCTAACCAAACTTTATACTTGGAACACTCTGACTTTTTATGCCCTTTCTTTTTACAAAAGAAACATTTAAGTTCTTTCTTGAAGACACCTTTAGTACCACCCACAGCACTTGTCTGACCAGTTTTATTATAATTCTGAACATTACCATAAGCTGAAAATTTAGATTTCTTACCTTTCTTACGAGGCTTAGAAACAATTAGAGCTGTATCCGTATGCTCTGCCTTAAGTTTCTTTTCTTCAGCAACACATATGGCAATGAAATCATTAACATTCCATGGTTCTTCCCTCGAATTGTAAGTAGTTACAATTGTACCAAACTATGTAGGCAGAGTATTCAATGCTTGATGGACAATGCAAGCATCTAGAAGAACAATGTTAAGATTTTTCAGCTTGTTCTGAATATGGACCATCAACAAAATGTACTCCCTAACACCTCCATTACCATTATACTTCATTGAGTATAATTGCTTCAGAAGGGTACCAATTTCTGCATTGATTGAGACTTTATATCTTGCAGATACAGCTGTCAGGAAATCTTTTACTATAGAAGTTTCTTGAAGACCACTTAGCAAATGCTCAGGAATAGATCTCTTTATAGTCAAATAGCACATGCGATTTGACTTATGCCATACTGTATGCAGCTGCTTATCCGTATCAGTACTGGAACTATTAATTTCAGCTGGCTTAGGAGTAGTCATAGCAAGATCAATATCTGCTAATTCCATAGCCAACAACACATCTCTCTTCCACACTTTAAAATTGGAGCCAGTCAACATCTCTATAGTCACAGTGTTGTTGTTAACTGAAAAGGTGACTGAAAAACAAATAACAATGCAATTCTTTAGTTTAAGCACAACACAAGATAATAAATACTCCAAGTCATAAGAGAGTATTATACCAAGAATTTTAGCACATCACTGTATAAACACCTTTGGGCAGAATATACAATATGTAATTAAAAATTCTTCATATAAGACGATTCAGAAACTTATCCAATCCTCGTAAGTCTACCACCTTTGGGTGAATAAACCACTCAGACTAGTCCATTCTCAATCATATGTCTCATATGTAACATTTCTAAAATTTAACATACAATCCACATCTTTGGACAGAAGACTGCATATCAAAAAATAGAAACATCCCTAAAGCATGCAAGACCGTCATCACTTAAAAGATTCAGTGAAAAAGGTCACTTTGGTGGCTACAGTTCCACTAAACTCATAAGCAATTCTCACATCGGGATACACTTTATATTATCTTGTAAATAACCTTTATAATGTAATTTTATTCTTTATAGACAAGGGGCCGAATTGTCCATAAAATTACATTCTGAATATTGTGACAAAATTTATGAGATAAATCAATTCTTTATATTTATCTCTATCACAAATGAATTAATTGCATTGAAATTTTACTTTATGAGAGACAATTAATTCTCTCTAACAAGTGACAATTTTTATACCCATGTATAAATAAAACTTTATGAGATAACAATTTATCTCTTAAATTGTCACACAAAATTAATTATGATTTTATTCTTAAATTTTGGGATAAAACTGAGTTAAAATGAAATTCATGGATCAAAACATAATTTACCAAATCTGGACTCTAGGCTTTCGGCAGTCCAACGATGATTTCATTCTAACAGCACAAGCAAAATCATTCATTTATTGCTAACAACTAAAAGCCAATTTTGCTTTTCAATAAAAAACATTAAAGTCTCAGAGGCAAAAAATATTTAAGCGAAAGCAATTTTGCTTTTGCTCCAGGATCTGGATTCTTGATACAAATTCAATTATTTGTCTCCTTAATTTCTGAAATCATAGATCTGAACTTCTATAAACCTTATTTCAATTTTCATAAATCCCAAAATTTACAGATCTGTTATAATAATTAATCCAATAATCCTTATGTGCTTACAAAATTGGATCAATTATTAACAACCATCAACAAATTAAAAATGGATTCAATAAATTCATCCGAAAAATTCAACAGATTTTTCTTCAACTTTATGAAAAATCAATAGATTCTAAGATTGTGTTCCTGAAGCTCTGATACCACATGTTAGAAATTTATTTGCAACAGGATCTTTAACACAAGAGCTTATAATACAATTTAATGAATTAATCGGATGATTCAGGGAGCGTACCTGATTTAGAATCCATATCTGCAGCGGAAATTTCTGTTAATCTGTTGAAAAGTTGCACTGAGTAGATCACCCTATACTCCCCACTTCTTGATGGTGAGAAACTTACTCGCCCTAATTAAGCTTCCTTATGCCTTAATTTTTCCTTATGAAAGCTTATGCTTTCTTTTAACACTTTTCTCTCTCTTGTTTATTTTCTTGCAATTGCTCTCGGCAATTTCACATACATATATTAAATTCATATCATATGCATTTCCTTCTTTTATAATACATTTGCCAAGATATGAGATTTGATGTAATGCTAATCCTAATGCTTTACATCAAATCTCAATTAATGTATATAATAATGCAAATGAGTGATTTGATGTAAAGCTTAACTTTATGATTTATATCAAATCAATAATTAATGACAGAGAGATATGAGATTAATAAATCAAGACAGCTTATTGAGTAAGTTATGTAGGGGAGTGAGAGTGAGAACTTAGCTCACTAATTTATGGAGTGTAATGGGCTCACCCATCAAAAGCCCATAACAAATCCAAAGCCCGCTCTAATATCCACACATCAAATAATATAGAGTTGCAGCCCACTTTATTAGATCAAACAATTGGGCTTCACAGTTTCTATTACAAAACCAATTATCTTAGCACTTTATATTAAAACCTTTATCACAATTAATATAAGCCCATAATTAGAATAAAATATTCTAACAAATAATTCATTAAAGAAAAGCATGGCCATAAATTTCAATAGAAGTTAACAAATGAATTGCATAAGAAAGAAATTCTCAGATCATGAGCACTCACTGCCTTAGGTACGTAACTTACAGCTGATCAATGAAAAAGACACTGTAAACAGGAATCTGACTAGTCCTTTTTGGCACCACTCGTGCTCTCGTCCTGCCAGGTTGGTTGCCATTGCTTATCATAAAGTGTTGTCTCTTCTAAAAGCTTTTTCAGGGTTTCAATATCTTTTCCAACATGTATGATTAATTTATTACAATCACCATTAATTAATTAATAACTACTCCTAATCACTCAATTAGTGGACAATTATGATAACTACTCCACTAATAGTTAGAATGCAAGTCATTGTCTATCATTACAAGAAAATGGATTTTTAGCTTCCAACACTTTAACATTGAAAGTGATTTCGATGCTAATAATCACTTTTAGCGTCGCAATTCATATTCGACGCCATTTATCAAGATTTTAGCGACGAACATCATACTCGACGCCAAATGTTCAACTTTTATCGTCGAATACGCATGTCGACACTACAAGTACGAATTATAGCGTCGAAAACTTTTCGACGCTAATTTTTTTTAACTATTTCAATAATCTTTGGCGTCGACATAACTTGTGACGCTAAGTGTTATACTTTTAGCATCGACAAACGTATTCGACGCCGAAAACTTAAAATTTAGCGTCGACAAAGTTACGTCGCTAAAGATTTATGAAGATACCACCGACAATCCTTTAATCTTTAGCGTCTAAATTTAATATCGACGCTATAAATCAGACATTTAGCGTCAAAATAGGTGATTCGATGCTAAAAATCGGACATTTAGCGTCGAAAATGGGGATTCGACGCTAAAAATTGATTAAAATACAGAATGTCACAAACCTTTCTCCCTCTCTGCCTTTTCTCTCATCTTCTTCAATCTCATCCTCTACAATCTGAGACCATCTCCTCTGTAACCTCATAACTCTCCTACAAATTTTAAATAAAATTGTAATTAATTTTCCATAAGGTAAATCTTCTTTCATATTTTTTTATTATTTTTCTTTATATTTGCAAAGAGTAATTATATATCTCACTTAAGTATTTCAGTTTAATCTTTATAAAAAATTATGGTTTTCATTTTTTTATTATTATGTTTATTATATAGTTTTTGTTAATGGTTAATGATTCATATATGTAGATTAGATGATTAACTAAATATATTTTTTTTTGTCAACTAATTAATTTATCAACTAAATATATATGTATATGCTTAAATAAATAATTAATGAATTAGTAATGTTGATGAGTGTAATATGATGTTTAATAATTATATTATTATATTTAGGTATTTGGCTGAAATGGATAGAAATTGGATGAGCTCGCTGGATAGATTAAGTGTTGAATACCGTAATGGAGTGTATGAGTTCATGGAAGTCGCAAATCACCACATTGATGCAGAAGGTCATGTTCGGTGTCCATGTACAAATTGTTTGAATAGGAAAAAGGAAACGGTTAGATGAAGGTCATAATCATTTATACATGCCAGGAATATCACCAATTTACCGTACGTGGATTTATCACGGTGAGCAGTATAATTCTCAGTCACGATTTATTGATTCCGGTGAAGGGAGCAGTAGTTACAATCAACCTGCAAACGATGAGATAACTGATGCTTTGCATGACTTACAAGGTCCACAACTTGGTCATAGTGTTAGTGGTGACATACCAGTGTTAAGTGGAAATGATCAAAATTTATTTAGTGAACTACTTGACGAGGCAAAAAAAAATTCCATTTGAAGGTGCTGGAATGTCGATCTTGAATTTCGTTGTGAAATTATTACACATTAAAGTGATCAATAGAATAACCAACAAAAGTATTGATATGATGCTAGAGTTACTGGGCAAATATTACCGGTTGGAAGCGAATTGCCTAAGTTATATTACGAGACAAAGAAAATGTCGCGTGATCTGGGAATGAGGTATGAATCCATTCATGCTTGTAAGTATGACTGTTTATTATTTCGTGCCGAGTGTGAATCACTTGAATTTTGTCCGATATGTGGTGAAAGTCGGTACAAAATCTGTGATATGGGGAAGAAAGTACCACAAAAGATATTGCGATATTTCCCATTAACGCCCAGGCTGTAGAGGTTTTTCATGTCACGACACACATCGACTTACATGATGTGGCCTCATGAAAAGAGGATTGGTGCGGAGGGCATACTTAGACATCCTACGGATGGAACCGAATGAAAGGAATTTGATGACATGTACCCTCGTTTCACTGAGGACCCCCGTAATGTCAGGTTAGGTTTTGCCTCTGTGGTTTTAACTCGTTTGGGAATATGTACAACTCTTACAGCATGTGGCCCATTATTGTTATTCCATACAACTTGCCTCCATGGAAATGTATGAAGGATTCGTTCATGTTTATGTCATTGCTTATCTCTGGTCCACGTTCCCCTGGTAAAGATATGAATATTTACTTGAGACCATTGATCGAGGAGTTACAAACATTATGGAATGTGGGTGTGTATACCTATGATGCAGCTTTCGAGCAGTATTTTCATATGCATGCCACATTATTATGAACCATTAATGATTTTCCAACTTATGGTTCATTATCTGGATGAAGCACTAAGAGATACATGGCATATCTAGTTTGTGCGGGTCAAACACCTTCGCAATGATTACGGAATAAAATAGGATACACATGGCACATGAGATTTCTTGAGTTGAGTCATCATTGGCGGATGAGTAAATTATTCAATTGTCAACAAGAACCTCAGAGTATGCCCAGTCCATTGTCTGTATTCGATATACTTTGCCATCATCAACATCTCAGAGACATCACACCAGGGAAAAAAATCCTAAAATAGAGATGAAAATTGAAGACATCAACCTGAAGAGTTGAATTGGACAGGAAATAGTGTTTTCTTTGAGTTAGAATATTGGGGGACTCTTAGTTTGCGACATAATTTGGATGTAATGCATATAGAAAAAAACATATGTGAGAGTTTAGTGGGCACACTCTTCAATATTTCGGGTAAGACAAAAGACATTATAAATGCTAGATTGGACCTACAAGATCTTAGAATTTGCAGTGAATTACATTTACAGGTCACTTCTCGAGGTCTTATTAAGCCACCTGCTAGTTACGTGCTAACTTAATCAGAGAGAAAATCATTCTGTGATTGGCTGAAAATGGTTAAATTCCTTGATGATTATGCATCAAATATTGGGCGTTGGGTTAGAGATGATACAATAACGGAGTTAAAAGTCACGATTGTCATGTGCTTCTTGAGATTCTCCTTCCTGTTGGCATTCGACCTTAACTGCCCTTGAATGTATGCGACGTCGTACTTGATCTATGTGGCTTCTTTAAATAATTATGTCAGAAGATATTAACCACATCTGTTATTGACAAACTTAAGCGAGGAATCGTGATAATCCTGTGCAAGCTGGAGTGAATATTGCCACTCATTTTTTTGATATGATGGTACATCTGGCCGTGCATTTATCGACTGAAGCTAGGAAGGGAGGTCCTGTCCATTACAGATGGATGTATCCCATTGAGAGATACGTTATAGTTTTAAATATTACATTCTTAAATTTTTTGTATGCATTAAATTTATTATTAATGCAAACTTGTTGTCATATCTGCAGGGCTTTAGGACATTACAAACAATATGTGAAAAACAAGGCGCAACCTGAAGGGTCAATAGCAGAGGCTATTGTAATAAGTGAAGTAATAATATTTTGTTCGATGTACATGCAGAATATTGAAACTCATTTTAATCGTCGGCCACGAAACTATAATGGAGATGCAAGTAATAAGTAAGATATCATAGTGTTCCATCACAATTACAGATCGTTTGGAACAGTATGTGTCAAATTACTAACATTTGAGGAAGCTCAACGTGCTCATTGGTTTATATTGAGTAATTGCAATGAAGTGCAACCGAACGTAAGTCTTTATGGTGCATAACTGTATTTTTTTGCCATACATTAGCGTAACTCATTTTTTGTAGGCAACATATTACAATGCTACACTGTGGTAGGGACCATAACGTTGATGGAAGACACAAAAAAGAATTTCCTAAATGGTTTGAGACAACTGTAAGCCCTAACATTGTCTATTTATTTTTATCATAACAGTAAATATTTCAGTTTGTTATACTAACACATACATTTCTCTCATTGTTAGATAAACAACCAAGTGTAAAATGGTCAACTAGACTCGTCATCCTCGTTGGTTTCTTTGGCTTATGGGCCTCAAAAGCATGCTTACGAATACAATGGATGCATTGTGAACGGAGTTAGATTTCATACCGAGCAGCGAGATATTTCACATGTCACTCAGAATTATGGAATTGTAGTCCAAGGAGAATACGGCTCAGATATTATTGACTTCTACGGAGTGTCGCAATCAATCATTGAGTTGATATACTTCTACGGAGTGTTGCAATTAGTCATTGAGTTGATATACAGACCCAGACGACGTATTGTGCTATTCGAATGCAAGTGGTTTGACACAAATGCGAGAAAGAGGAGAATTCAAGTTAGTTATCATCTAACGTCAATTATTATTCAACGTTATTGGTACAAGAATGATCCATACATTTTTTATACCCAAGCACGGTCAGTGATATATATATTTGATCCAAAGCTAGGAAATGGATGGATGGTGGTAGAAAAGTTACAACATATGGGCATTTGGGACACGCAGGAGAAAGATAGTGTTGAAGTTTCAGATGAAGCAAAACAAGTCTCTGACAATTTTGAAGTTCCTGAACAGATATTTCAATTATCAAATGTCACCGTTACTGAAAATATCATGTTAACTCGAGAAAATACAGATGTTGAGATAATTCCTCATTCACAAGTTAACGTGGAAGCAACAAATGAAGAAGAATTCGAAACTGGAGATGAGTCCGATACCAGTCATAAATCCTCAAATACCGAAGATATTAGTGACTAATCTAGTTAGTTTATGATGTGATTGATGAATAATTTTTATTATTATAATGAATGGTTGTTGTTTTGAATTATTATTATAATATGGTTGAATGATTGTTGTTGTTATTAATAGTATAATTATCATATTATTATTATTATTATTATTATTATTATTATTATTATTATTATTATTAATGTTAGATATTTAACGTCGAAAAGAGAATAATCGACGCTAAAGGTCTTACATTTAGCGTCTAAATAATAATCGATGCTAAATATTAGACATTTAGATATTAAGCGTCGAATATTCTTATCGACGCTAAATGTCTAACATTTAGCATCGAAAATTTTTATCGATGCTAAATATCTAACATTTAGCCTCGGTATGAGATAATTCGACGCTAAATGAAAAAAATTAAATTTCCCTTGAAATTTACCCTCATTTTTTAATAGCCGCCAACGTTTTAGCGTCAAATTATTTGACGCTAAAAGTAAATTATTTCGATGCTAAATGTCCTTTAAATCCCTAAAACCAGATTCTCTTTCTTTCTCAGCTCTAGACTAAAAATTATCTCATCTCTTTCTATCTCCAAACGATGTATTGAAGCCGATAAGTTTTCTTTAATCTCTCTGTACTTTTATTTGAATTATATTTTAAGCTTGATGTGTATAGTTTTGGTACTTTGATTAATGAGTTGGGGAAAACTAGGGATTTATTGGGTGCATTGGAGGTGTTCGATGAAATGTTAGACAGAGGAGTAGAAGCTGATGTGGTGTGTTATAATATTTTATTGATGCGGTTACTTATAATGCTATGCTTGATAGGTTCTGTAGAGTGCAGAAGATTAAAGAGTGTTATGAGTTGTAGGAACTGATGGGGAGGAATGGTTGCTGAAATATTGTGAGTTATAATATATTGATCTGAGGGTTATTAGAAAATAGGAAGGTGAATAAGGCATTACAGATTTTGAAAGAGGCAGAATAAGGAGAATGTGATTTGGATGTATTTGCATATACCTCTATGATTGATAGGTTATGCAAATAAAGAAGATTAGATGATGGGCGTGTGGGTGTATTTTATTAGAATTTTCTTGCTGCTGCTGTTCTAGAATGCAATGGGCACTGCAGAACATATACGAGCCCCATCTAACGGTAAAATAAAATTCAACGAGGATATCTTGCGGGAATGATTTGGAAGATCCAAAACCAAAAATAGTGGTTTTTGCTAGCAACAACATAATGGAGGCAGTCAATCAATCTAGATTCAAGAAAATTTCAGGGTAGCAAATATTCTCTAGAATTTCTTATAGTGTATCCTTTTAGATAATTGACATAATCATGTTAAATTATTTTAAAGTAGTAGCAGTTAGGGGTGTCAAAACGAATCAACGAATCGAATTCGTATCGAATCCTAAACGAATCGAATCAAAATGTGATGGATTCGTATTCGATTCGTTTATTAAACGAATCCTAATATCAGGATTCGTATTCGATTCGTTTATTAAACGAATCGAATACGAATATTCGTTTATTCGTTTAGCCAATAATAATATTTAATAAAATAATCTACCATACTTGATTTACATTAATTCTTCATAAATATATACATATGAAATATATAATTAATATATTTACTAAAAATACCTCACAAAATATTGAAAATATTACTTTTCTATGATAATTAGCTATAATTTCTCGAATCTTAATTGAAAATTAACAAGAACTAGTAAATAAAAATAATAAAACGAATCCTAAACGAATAAACGAATCAATGAGCTTAAATTCGTATTCGATTCGTTTAATAAACGAATCGAATCGAATTGACCCATTTATTAAACGAATCCATTTTTTCAAACCCGTATTCGCTTTAAAGCGAATCGAATCGAACGAATAAACGAATCCTGACCCAAATTGCCACCCCTAGTAGCAGTCATGGAACAATGTATGTTGATTTATGGATCCTAAACAGTTTATCCACAGCTGGATTAAGTTGTGGCCTTCTGTAGAACAATGTATATTGATTTAATCATTTATATTGAGCAGTCCATGTGTAATGATAACAGATTATATGATTATTAAAATATTGAAATGTCATTAGCATTATTATGATTATTTTGTTTGTCATTCATAGTGTCGGAATTGTTCTTTTGCAGATGGAACCGGGCAATCACAGACATGCTAATACTTCTCCATCTACATCAGCAAGGACAGATGACCCTGCTGGAGTCTCTGCTAGCACAAGTGAGTCGAGTACAGCGAAGGGTCGAGGACGTACCCGTGGCCTAGGGTTGGCTAAACACGTTAAGGCTCACGGCCGTATCAGAATTGAGATATCAAATGATGGACAAAGACAAGTCGGACAAAATAATTCTGCGTTTACTACAGCCATATGTGCTACAGCTCGGTTTGAAGCTCCCCAAATCTATGTTTCTTGGAGAAAGATATCGTGGGAGACGAAAGTCAACCAACTCTTCTCTTCGCTACTTGTGAGTTTCTTTACGGTATTAAGTTTTCGATATTATTTGTTAGTTAAAACTTTTATTTTATACTCATTCTTACTCGGTTGCATTTCCTGTAGGAGTGTTTCGACTTCGATCTTACCAAAGTGAATGTCCAACAGTATATTGACTACCACATGGGGAAAAGTTATAAGGATATGACAAAAGTTCTTAAACCAATATTCGACGAACATGGACATTCGGATGCTCTATAACATAAGCCTGATTTTATAGAGGAGCAAGACTGGACATTCTTGTGTGAGCTTTGGTCTGGCAAGAAACACGAGGTAAATTTTAAAATAAACGAAAATTTATAATTCTCTTTGTTTTCGGTACTTACAGTGTTGTTAAATGCAGGATAAATGTCACGCAAATGCGGAAAATCGAAGTCACTTGCATTTTAACCACCGTGGAGGTTCGAAGCCATTTATCCAAAATCGTGCCGAACATTCTGAGGTAAATATATCCTAACATGAAATTTAACAGTTCATTATTTTTACTAATGTGGAATAATATTAAATGTATTTTCTGTTTTTAACAGAGTAGCACAGGTGAGGTGCAATCATTTCCATATTTTTCCGAGTGACGCATTAGAATGAGAAAAACAAATGGATAAATGAAGAAGCCGAACGGTGCTATATAAGTTTTAAGTTTTTAAAATAAAATTATTGTTATTATATATGTTAATTTTTTTTTTCAAATTATAACATTAACTTATTTTTTTAAACAGAACAAAATGATGGAACTCCAACATCAAACTCAGGAGACAGGGTCCGACCCGATACCAGATGAGAAGTTGTCGCAATTGGTTTTCAAGAACCAGACAGCTTACAACGTCGACCTTGGCACTCCCAAGAAGCCGACGTCCTCTGCACGCACTACTGTTTATTCAGATAATGCCTCCTCTCTTAAAAACCACTTAGCCGCCACCCAAGATAGACTAGCCACCACCAAAGACCAGCTATCCACCACCGAAGACGAGCTGAAGAAGACTAAAGAGGAGCTACAACAGGTCAAGGTGGACTACGAGAAGAAATTGGAGCAGTTCGACCAGTAGTTACGGGTTTATCGGGAGATGTTAGAGGCCTCACTCGGTTATGGTGGATTGGGCTCGAGCGCCCCCATCACAGTAGCAATAAATTTTATATCCATTTGTATAAATATTTTGAACAGATAATTTAAATATAATATGTATTTTTTAAATAAAATTTCATTAAAATAATAAAATAATTATTAGAATATTTCGTAATTGTGTTATTAATCAGGAATTTTTTTTCAAATAATTAAAATTTTTAAAATTTGAAAATAATTATTTTAGAGTAAAATTATTTAAATTAATATTTTTTTTAAAATACATTTGTAAACTATTTTCGTCGAATTAGTCGAAGCTAAATGTATTTTTGGCGTCGACTATTTCGAAGCTAATAGTTAAAAAATCACCGATATAAGTATACAAATATTATTTTTTTAATTTATTTAGCGTCATTTTATTTCGACGCTAAAAGTCTACTTTTATCGTCGAATTATGTCATCGCAATAAATGAACTATAGCGTCAGGAAATTTTATTTATCGTCGAAATACATTGGATGCAAACTTAGAGTTTTTAGCGTCGAATCTCTTTATTTCGATGCTAAATATCATTCTCATCCACATTTGGGCGTTCAATTTTTACGTCTAATTAATTCGACACTAATTGTTATTTGAGTCGAAAGTTTGAGTTTTGGCGTCGATTATTTTCGATGTTAAAGGGCATAATTTTTATAGTGTATAAATTGAGCTCTTATTTGAGAGTTCAGGCATCCTAACAAAAAATTCCAAGTAAGAGAACTTAGAGTTTAAACTCCATGTAAGAGAGCTTATGTAACATCCCGCCTACCGGCAAGAGACAGGCTAAACCCATCTCCATAAGCCTCTTATTCTAATGAAATTTCGGCATGATGTATTCGTAACATCATGAACCTGGCCTGTAGCCAGCATCCATATACAACAAGAACATAACAATCTTGGCCTCAGGCCGGTAACTCAACATCAATGTATTCATCAACAAGGCCTCAGGCTAGGACTCAATGAACAAAATATAAACCACTTGGCCTCTGGCCAGAACTCAAAATGAAACTATACCATTACATGACTTATACAAATAAGATGCAATTATAAAAAAACGTACAAGGGCCGTGAGGACCCATAACTCGACCCAGGACTCTCTTGACAGCAATTGGGGCGATCCACCATCTTTAAAGTCTCCACCGAACATCTGCTGGTTCTACAAGACAGCTACTGACCTGCAAAACTACAAACTGTTGGGATGTGAGTAATAACGACTCAGTAAGTAATCATGTAAAAGATTATAAAATTTTAAGTAAATGTTTATTCCTTATTCACTTCACAAACCTGACACTTTATACTGCACCTTAACTGATCATCACCAGCCAACTTCTGTTTGCTATTTACACTGTCAAACTTCTATAATACATATATATATATATACACATATATTCCTATATCACCAACACAAGAAGTACCATCATACTACTGGTGCATAACACTGAATTCTGCATACTCTCTATACTTGTTACTAATCAGGTTCCAGTAGTTATTATAACTTTCTCTCTTCCATTATCTTGATACACATATATTAACATAAGATCATGCTACTATGCACTCGTTTCTTACAATTGCTAACTTTATATACATATGTTATGCACAAGGTTAACCATATAATTATGAATATGAAATCATATAATCATAAGCTATTATTTTACCAATTGTTCCTTTCATGTGAATATATGCTACACACAGACATCAAATCACACACACACACACACAACACACACACACCACACAACACACACACACACACACACACACACACACACATATATATATATGTATATGTAATCATGATGTCATGCTTCAATGTCAACTATATGCATCTCAGATGAATTACTATCATACATAATTCATATGCACGTCGTGTCTGCTATATAAAACTTTAACATGTTATGCTTTTTAGAAGATACTTTTGAAAACTATTTCTGAAAAACTATTATCTTAAAGTTTCTTTCTGAAAATTCTTTGCTGAAAAACTTTACTTTACTTTTTCTTTCTGGAAAAGCTCTTTCTGAAAACACTGTTTCTAAAACTTCATCTTTCTAAAAACTGTCTTTAAAATAATGGTCTATGAAAACTCTTATTTAAAGTCTGATTTCTGAAGTCTGAATCTTAAAAATCTGAAAACTGTATACTGAAGATCTGAAAACTAAAAACTGAAAATACTTGATGCCCATGACAACAGCTCAACTGCGGCATCTCTGAAAACTGAAAATTGAAATCTGAAAAACTGTTTCTAAACTCTGTTTCTGAAAACCGTGTACTGAAAATCTAAAAACTGAAAACTGCTCTGCACCCAGGACCATCACTCAACTGGGTGTACTCGATGCCCAGGACCATCACTCAACTAGGCATCTCTAGAACTGGTGGTACCCTACGTCCAGGACCAATACTCAACTGGCAACGTAGAGCTCTACACCCAGGACCATCACTCAACTGGCAGTGTAGCCACCAAGTTCTGAAATAGGATTTCGGGACCCTGTAGCCCCTGGTCCTGCTTGAGGATCTGAGAGCGTCCCCTAAGTCCTCCACATGTGCACATGCTACTATATCCGTCAATTTCGAAGTATCCGTCAATTTCGAACTGTATCTCAAGTTACATACTGGGGTGGGGTTTTACCTCTTACCCGAAACATAAAACCGTGAGTAAACTTTTAAAAACTTAAATCAAATTTCAAACTGTAAGGAACATCTCTTTCAGAAACATTTGAAAACTTATCTTTGTAAAACTTTGAAACTTAAAACACTTTTAGCTTTAACTTAACTTCTGAAAATCATAACATATAGGTATGCATATGCACTTCTTATACTATCATACATGTACATGCAATAGTTCACGTATATCCATAATACACTGAAATTAGTCATATACATGCACTTTTCTAAGCATACATAAAACTTATCTTTACATTATATATACTCATCTATCATGCTCAAGCTCATTATATACATACTACCAAAATTGTATCAATCCATATTGGCAACCAATACACACACACATACTTACTATTTACAAGCTTACTTGTTACTTCAAGTAACTTACCTACTTTTTCTTATCTGAATGTACATTTATGTTCTTGTTTTTGTATCATTCTATATACATCAGTACATATATTTCATTTCCTTACCGTTTATCATTCTTTAAACTTTAATCCCATTCCATAAGGTGTAGTTTTCTACAACCCCCAAACCCAAGTCTCATTAAATTATATTCATAACATTATTCATATGTTCTTATCTAAATATACATACTAGTTTATACCTACATGTGTATCTCTATACTTCTATATGCTCATACATCTGCTTATAATTACTTGTTCTTATCTATATGCGTATATAATTACACCTGCTTCTTTCTCCTACATTCATCTTTATATGTAATATATATATATATATATATATATATATATATATATATTATATATATATATATATATATTATAATATATATATATATATATATATATATATATATATATATTTCATGCATATACTATATATAACTTTACTATATAACTAATTTCGAACAATACTAAATCTTTTAAGTACTCGAAGCATGAGTTACTTACCTGGTTTCGCGGACACTCTGAATCTGGACTCGATCGAAATTCCGAGGCCATATTCGGACTCTCATCGGCCATACGAATGCGCTGGTGTCATCGGAATTCCGATCGGAGCTACTGTTCACATGGGTGCTACAGTACACGCGCCACTTTCTTCCTCGTTTCACGTGCAACCGGCCATTGATCGGGGAAATCGACTCCGTATACTCATAGTACTCGTCGAGGGCTTCGATTTGGTAGGTGGCTCGGGCCGTGAAACGAAGCGATGAGCCGAAACCACCAAACCCATTTCGTGACTTTCTTCTCTATTTTCCAGCCGTTCTGGTCGCCGTTACCGGCAGGTGCGCCGTGGCCGGACGCATCGTCGGTTGGTGGTCCGCCGGTGAGATACCAGCCGGAGGCCACCGACGTGACTCAACTCTCTTTCTCTCTCCCCTGCTTCTTTTTCTCTGTTTCTCTCATTTCTAACTCTTTTCTTTTTTTTTTTGCTCTGTATATGCTTACAATAATAATAATAATAATAATATCAATTTCAGAATTTTACCAAAATGCCCCCACTAATAAGGGTAATATCGAAAATCAGCCATTTCGAAGCCCTTCTGATGCGATTCTCGAAATGTGTTCAACACGAAAGTTGTTCATCTCGGAAAAACGAGTTCGATGGTTTAAGAACCAACTTGATCGGAGTTTGTTTTACTAATTTTATGACCTAAACTGTAAACTTTACGCGTTTTACGAAAATCGCCCAACTGACTTTTAATCCCAAGCGTTTTCCAACGCGACGAATATTCATAATCTATTATTCTAACCCATATAACATCACTTAAACTCTTATTCTCCATTATCATCATGTTCCAAGACTATAACATCGTTCTGGGAATCTTCTAGAACAGTCCCGAAAATCTGGGATGTTACAGCTTAAATAGTGTAGTGTAAGGTTTTTTGTAATAAAATTTATAATATTTATAAATACTATTCAAGTAATAACAAAGAATAAATATTTCTAATACACACTCTTCAATAATGATTAGAGAATCACAACAATATCTTCAAATTAGTAGTACTCCGCAACGAACAATAGAGTCTTGCAGAAAAAATTGCATGTTTGGTCAACTAGACCTACACCAGTCAAGCTATCAACCAGATAAGCCATAAAGAATCCTATCATTGCAGCGCGACCTGTCCCAAGCTTATAAAATAACATCAGTTGCACTATCATCAAAGTAGAGACGCATTTTAATATACATTGAAAATGAAAAAGTGGGATCCAAACAAGCCATTGAGCAATTCAGCTTCAGATAGATGATATCTTTTCATCCACACAAATGTTAATCTTTCATTATCAATTAAAACTATGTGAGGTTGTGCATAATTAGTGGTGGAGTGTGTTTTGGTGAACCACACAAGGAATGAGAGTATGATGGTGGTGATGGCAGCAAGAAACATGCCCCAACAGAGGAGAATCAAAGCTAGGGATGTGTTGGTGGCGTGAGCAGTGGCTGGAGCAGCGGTAAGAGGCGAGGTGAAGTGATGGTGGCAGCTAGGGTTTGAGAGTGAGGGGTAGGATTTGGAAATTGGTGGCTAGGTTCTTTGGACACAAAAATAAGGGTGTCTAGAAAGAAGACGGGACATGTTTGGAGAAAAGAACAAGGAATATCAAGAGATCGAAACTCAGAGCTCTAATACCATGTTAGAAATAGAAAGAGGAGAGTCTGAAGAAAAAGATACTACGTTTCTTGATTTCAATGTAGTGTAAAAATGATCTTTATATATGCATTATAAAATAATTATATGAGGGATATTCTACTATAATTATTTACACAATCAATTAACATAAATATAGAATCAATCAACATTAATATAGAATTAATATCATATTGACCGGCGTTGTCACATGTGTATAATGCAAGCGCACGTATCGTTCAAGTAGTATAAAAAGTATCGATCCCACGAGAACTTAATACCTAAACTATTAATTTATGAAGTCAAATGTTTACGAGTATCTAATGGATTGATTGTCACATGTGTTGGATAATATGACCCATAGCGTCACTATTTGCGCAGATCATTGTGTTGTTGTAGCAAATTAACTATGTAACAAGGAAATTGCACTCTCATCATTTGTGATTAGATCACCATAGATATATAAATGAAGAGAGGTCCATATGATTAGTTCCTGGATTGAGATGATATGAGACAGTATCAGTCCACGAAGGATTAATCATTAAATATCCCTAGCCGTAGTATTATCGAGACTGGACATCGATAATGCGGAATAGGCTAGTATTGCACTTGTGCGCGTTGTGAGGGCACAACGGCATAGTTCTCATATATATAAGTGTTGGAGACTTATGCAAGTGCGATAGGAGGTCGTGTTTCACCGATGGTACGGGAAACAGCTTCGCTCTGGATAGACCCCTTCGGAATCCCATTGGTATTATGAATATGTGTCTATGGGAGGCCGAAATCGAGGTAGGTGTGTATAGTCTTAACCTGAGACTTGCATCGCTAATACTTACGATAATCGATAAACTTTGGATTTGGTGGTTGGGGGCTTTGACTGGTTCTGTGTCTACCACTTCTGGGTTTATCAGAGAGTCGTAGAGTATTGGATGTGATGTCGAGACGGAAGTATCACTCCAGTCATAATGGAGATGATGTCACGCAGGATACGGTATTAGTGCTCTTAAGTGATGCGCATCCAATCGTGATATTATGACCAGGTCATGAATATCCGATTATAGAGACTAGTTACCAGACATCCGATATGTGTTTCGGACGGGGCAGACACTTATCCAGCCCCAGCCCTAACACGTGACTATCCGATACTGGGCCGATATGCACAATACGATTGTATACTACGCTTAATATAGATCTAAATATTCTTAAATGGATATGTCCGGAGAATTGGGTAGACTTGGTACTTTGCTAGGAGTCGACCTTGTCTCGTAAATCGGTAGAACGTAGTACTTGGTACGTACGTGATTCGGTTACACCGACGACCGTATTTATAACCAACTTATCCGGAGATCTCATGGGTCGCTTCCCGATAATGCACCGATGACGCATAACTCGCACTCATTAATAATCTGGGATTATACAGAAGAAAGAGAAAATTAATCTAGGATTAATTACGGAGATATTTTATCTAGGGTAAAATATCGTCTAGAGAGAGATAACGATTAATTTGGAATTAATCGGTGAATTAATATATTCGATATATTAAACGAAATTGGATTTCGACGCTGAATTGAAATTAGAAATTAATTCGGCGAACGAATTAATTTAGAATTAATTCGTTAGCGACGTGAATAGTGAATTCACTAGGCGTAATCATTTTATTACGACGCGACGGAAAAATCGTTAATTTGGAATTAGCGAACCCGAGCCCGAGTGTGATTGCGAGCGCATTCGTATTTCGAATTCGAGTGCGGCGACGCAAGTCACATCAAGCGTCAAATCAATCGTCACATCAAGCGTCAATCAAAAGTCACTTTGAGTGATTGATTGATTGATTGAATTGATTGATTGATTGATGAAAGACACACATCACATCACATTTTATTATGACATGTGAATAGTGATGGAAGTGGTTGGCATAGTGTTTGGAGGGAAAAACCTTTTTGCTTTTGGTTTAAATAAAATCAATTAAGTAATTGGTTTTATATATTTTTTATTTGATAAATATATAAAGCTTTTAGGAAAAGCTTTTAACAATTATTCCATAACACTTTCACCTCTCCTCTTCTCTCTATCATCTCACGCCCAAGGGGCTGATTTTTCTTTCTCTGTCACAGCTCACTGCCGTGAGCTTGGGGAAGCAAATGAGTGAGTTTCCATGGTGGAAACTTAAGTGCTAGCACACTTGCGACACTTGCGAAGGTTTTAGGGAGGTTCACCCATGAGGCGGGACTCATCCGACGAAGTTTGGAGCTCCGTTTTGAGACCCGAAACAGCCAAGACAGTGAGCATGGACTGCAGTGAATGGCGCCCAAAACAGTGAACATTCATGCCTTGAATCGGCTCCAATTCGACTCAACCGATCGATGTGAGTATTTCGCTACCTCCGTTGGTGTGTTTACACATAATTTCATGCATTGATTTGATCTTGGGACCTAATAAAAACTCAACAATGGCATCTAGATCTAAGGTTGCAAGCATGAAATTTTAGGGATTTAAAATTTGGGTAAATGTGATTTGAGCATGATTTGAATGAATTGTTTGTTTGAGTATGCTTATAACATGTTTAATTTCATTTTGGTTGGATCAATTTGACGAAAAATGATTTGGAATTATTTTTCCCCAAATAGATGTGTTGGCCGAATGTGTGAGTAATTTTTGGATCTTGGATTTTTTAATTTTTAATTCATTTGATGAGTTAGAATCGATTAGGTTGACGTTAATTTGAATCGAATTGGATTGGATTTCGAATTGGACAAAAACCCCAAATTCCTTACCTTGGCCGAATGCATCATTGCCCTAATGTCTTGGAATTTTTTGATTTTTGATAATTGGATGTATTGGAAATCATTCGGATATGTATTTAATGTCGATTGCGGATTAATTGGATTGAAACCGAATTGGACGTGAAATCACTCCCTTGGCCGAGACTTAGAAAGCATGTAATGGGTTTGATTTTTCTATTGTGTGTTTGACATGTGATAATGAATTTAGCATGATTAATTGGAGTAAGATTGTGTTTTAGAAATATTGTTTTAGTCGATTAATCATGTAACGCACTTTAGGTAATTAAATTGCGTAATTGGATTAGTGTAATTTAATTATTTAGGCTTAAATTGGATTTGGGCTTGAATTGTTGTAATTGGGCCTATTGGGCTTGATTTATCAAGTTTGGTTTAGGCCAAATGGATTGGATCCTATTGGGCCCAAAACCTTAACCATAAAGCCCAAATGCGACTAATGAACCTTTAAAGTTCAATTGGGCCTAATGGGCCAAGATTGATTATGGGCTTATGGGGTAAATCCCGGATTGGACTTTGGTTATCGGTTTGACCCGAGTTGACCAAAAGTCCACGCCTTAAGAAATCAATCAAAAGCCCATTGGACTTTAATTGAATTAACGTTGGACGTTAATCGGTCTTTGAGACGCGTTACGATTAGATTTGGAATTTAAATCGTAAAAGGTTTATTAAATAAATGTAATATTTAATTTATAATGAATAGTGAATTAGTATTAAATACATGTTAAATTAGATTTAATGATGTAGTTTAATTTAATTCATGAATTCGTGCTTTAAGTACTATTCGCAAAAACGAGTTTGACTCGAACAAAATCAAATCGTCGTTTGAACATTGGATGATCACTTAATTATCAGATTAATTAATTTGATTAGATTGATTGATAGCATGCTTATATGTGTGAATACTTGGTTGTGTTGAATGAATAATGTATATCAGATGGATATTAGATGGGTGGGCAATTTTAGAATTGTTGTAATAAATTCGATTTATTAAATTGGACCTGCGTGTCCAGCCTTATCACCTTCTTTCTCTTGTATTCTCTTCTCACATATTCCCCTCTATGTATATGAGGTTTCTTTAGAAGTGTAGTGTAACGGGTAGAAGTAATACTAGTGCTAGCTTGAGTGAGAAAGGGAGAGATTTGATCTAGGATCATGTGTTAAATATCCATCCGCATATCATTATTATTTTATTTCATACTCGCTTTATTATGTGTTTAGAATGCATGTTTAAGGGTGTATGATGATGAGACCTAACAAAGATAATTAAATTGGTAGCCAATTTGCACGCGAAAAACCCTCGTTTTATATTAAGCGATTATCCTTCCGTTGAATGATTCTTGTTCAAGATCCGATTGGCATGGTTTGTTGGCCAAAGTCAAGACCTTGTCAATTGGATGTATTTGAATCATGAGAGTTTTGTTCCACATCGGTGTCTAGTCCAAGTTGTGATTTGTTGGCCAAAGTCAAGATCACTTCTTGTCCAAAGACATTGATTACGAAACTTTCCTTGTCAATGGGTCCCGCTTAACTGGAGTCATTAGGTTTGTTGTGCCAAAGCCAAGGCCTAGATGATTCGGAGGATAAGGTTAGAAAATGTATTAGATACATTGGCATATGTAATATGTTTAGGACTTGGATGTCCACCTAACCGGATCTGGGAATTGGATTGGATCCAATTGATCTGTGAGATCTACCTGGTTAAGTAGCATACAGCTTGTTGGCCAAAGTCAAGGTTGTATGTTATTTGACAGGATCCCAGCCCACTAGGAAACACGGTTTCCCGAGTACTCCACAGAGGGTTAGAGGCTCGACGAAAAATAGTGGGAGGCAAGTATTGAATTTGCAATATTCGTTCAATTACTCGCCATACACGCTCAACAATATCATTCGTCAATTATTTTACGTTGTTTTAAAATATATATAGTTGGACTATATACAAACTCATTCATGATAGTTGATTTTATAATTGGATTATAGTAATCAATATTAAAATTATAGTTGATTAAATAATTGGATTATTGTAATCATTATAATAAATAGTACCTTATTAAAATTGATTAAATAGTTGGACTAATAAAACAAGAAAGAATTTAAAAAGTTAAATATTTAAAAATATAATCCTTGGGATTAATGTTTTAAATGATTTAATTTTCAATTGGGAATTAATAATAGGTTAATTTATTTGATAAAATAACTTATTATGACTAAGCCCATAATTAAGCAAATAGTATAGCATAAAATCTTTGGAAGATTTATGTGATGATGACTTTAGTGCTTAATTAATATACTTACAATAAATCTATCTTTAGATTTAAAAGTATTAAAGTTGCAATTAATAATTCTTGGAGAATTAATTGACTATTCTAGTGGAGAAAAGTCAAAGTTTGCAATTGGGCATATTGCACGAGGTGCATATCGTTTCGATATTCCGAAACCCAAGGCTTGGCCAAAGGTTTATGAAATATTGAAAAGATAATTGACATATCCCAAAGTGACTACCATTTGGATATGGAAGACACGAAGGAATTAAAGAAGGGGCGAGGCTCTAACTTTAAAATAATTGTCAAAGTTATGTTCACTAACTAGTATTGAAATTGGATTTTAAATACTTAGTGTGGTACATAATACATATATGTATTGATGTTCAGAATCCGCTGTGAGTTGGATACTGACTTCAAGCCGAGATTTCTCTGCGAATCGGAAACCGGGAACGAAAGTCGCTGTTTCGACCGTAGATACCTAAGTTTAGGAACTACCCTTGGGTATGTACTTAAATTAGGAATGTTATGATGTAACTAGTTTGACTAGAAACATTATCTCTATATCAGTGTTTAATCCGTTTCGGATAAAACCTTTATATTCTAGAACACTAAAGTGTTTCATTATATAAAGATGATACTGAGATAAATACATTAGATGTAAATAACAGAATTTATATTTTGAATATAAATAAAATCTCAAACATATAAAATGACAAAATAAATAGCTCAAGTTGATTTGATCAATGAGACTTATTGTGGCCTTGTTGTCTAGGACACAATTAAACGAGACTCGTATATCCACACTTTTGAAGAGTGGGTACTAGGACTGATTTGACTATTCAAATAAGGTCTACGTATCTAGTTTATTGGGTTAAATACCTAAAATACTATTTACTTGGTAATAGTAAAAGGGCTACCGATCTGTTAGCCCTATTCATGGTGAAGTTAGGGGCCCATATCTAGCTAGGCTAGATGTGACATGAACTTTCGTGACCTTAACGGATGTGGCATCACGTTATGGTTAAGTGTTTCTTTTGAAGAACACAGATCGGAAACTTTTGAAGTTTTCGACACGAAGTATATAAACAGATCGGCTATAGTATTATTCCGCCGCGGTAAGACCGTAATGGAAAATACTTAAGCAGTAAGTTTCATATGTACATGAAAGAGTACGGTATTCTTTCATATGAGGACTCCTCCCGAGACGCGCAGTTAGACGGTGTGTCCGAACCAAAAACCGAATTTTGTTGGACATGATAAGGTTTATCACGAGTCGCTCTGAGCTACTGTTTCCTTCAAAGGGATATGTATTAACAGTGCAAAACTTATTTAGAATAAGGTTCCATATAAATCTGATTGACAGATATCATATAGGATATGAACAGGAAAGAAACGGGGTTTCTCATTCTGATAATTTGGGTATGCCAGGCATAACGTTTGGATGATACCAAACTAAAAGACCCAATTGGATAAGTGCCAATATAGGTTATCCTAAGGGAAACCTTAAGTATAGTACTTATAAATCCCACATGAGAACAATGTAATTGTTGCTCACCATGCGGTTTTCCTGAGAGGAATACCGATATGCAGTGGTCAGTGGGAGGATAGTGATACTCGATGAAAATCGTAGTAACACTGTTCAAGGCACGAAGTCCATAATGGAACACAAATAGTTCATCTATGATGAATCTATACCATTAATCTTCAAATACACAAGAAACTAGTAGATCGGATAGAGTCAGAAAACAACCTAGGGTATAGGTTTCTGATCTCACCCCATGAGATGTCAATCTCATGGAGGTTACCATACCAACGATACGTTTTGAGGAAGTGATACGAGGTATCGACTCCCTATCATGGAAAAATGCCATGAATCCGAAATGGATTCCATGTATAACAACTATTTGGATACTAGTTGTTGTACCACAAGGCATTGTGCCTATGGTACGTTAAACGTCTTCAAGGAAGACATACATGGAAGGCAACATACCAACGTACAAAGCTGGGTTTTTACGGAAAGGTATCGTTATCAACATTGTGTTAATAACGGTTCAACCTTTTAACTGTTGCCATGGTAAATCCATTGAAAATGCTTGAAAATAACTGTATATTTCATTTATGAAATGTGTCAGTTATAAATCAAAATCGCTTTCCTGAAAAGGAAACCTTTTGGAGAATGTTTACAACATTCTGACGATTTTGTATAACCGACAAACAAGGTTTGCGGGTTATTCGATCCATGTTTGGATCAGTGCAAGCATAAGATTCTTGGAACTGTCGTTTTGAAATAATCATAATGGTTTATGATTTGACTCAAAACGAAACAATTCTTGTGTATATGAGGAGGTTAGTGGGAGGGCGCACTGACAGTGAAAATCCCATAAAACAATTGGTGAAGGCTTGGCTTTCATAGATATTCTTTCAAATAGAAATTCTCCGTAATATTCTCCGTAGAATTCTGGGGAGTAACAACCTTTATTCAAGGAATAAGATCTACTTGAATAGATTTGGAGTTGTTAACACTCTCTGGGAAATCGTACATTTAAAATGTACTTGTATTGGTGTCTCATACGCTTCGAGCATATGGAGTCACAATCAGGTCAATCCTAGTGATGGTCACTAAATTGAAATTGAGAACATCTGTTAGTATCTTAGAGAACTAAAGATGCTGTCTTAAACTATGGAGAAGGAGAACTTGAAGTGACTGGGATCACCGCTGCAAGTTTCCAAACTATTAAATACTACGGTACTATAAAGTTTGAACATCGGGACAGTGAGCTGGAAATCTTCCAAGCAAGATAACTGTTGCCGAATAAACAACAAATGCGGATTATTGCTGCAGCTGAGGCAGCAAAAGAAGCCATTTGGATCGGACATAAATCTAATTAGATAGATATAGTTCTGTTAGCAGCTGACTAGGCGTCAGCACAGGCTAGGAATTAAAGGTCTCATCGACGATCCAGATATATACTTCTATATCATCTGATCGTTCAGATCATACATCGTGGCGATGTGATGATCGTGTAAATCACGTCAGACGATAATCAAACAAATCCGCTGACGAAAACCTTTCCTCAGCAATTTGAGCGAACCTTACATAGTTCAAGTGTTGGAACACTTGAGTGTCTCCCTACGTGCCAAGTGGGAGATTGTTAGATAATATGACCCATAGCGTCACTATTTGCGCAGATCATTGTGTTGTTGTAGCAAATTAACTATGTAACAAGGAAATGCACTCTCATCATTTGTGATTAGATCACCATAGATATATAAATGAAGAGAGGTCCCTATGATTAGTTCCTGGATTGAGATGATATGAGACAGTATCAGTCACGAAGGATTAATCATTAAATATCCCTAGCCGTAGTATTATCGAGACTGGACATCGATAATGCGGAATAGGCTAGTATTGCACTTGTGCGCGTTGTGAGGGCACAACGGCATAGTTCTCATATATATAAGTGTTGGAGACTTATGCAAGTGCGATATGAGGTCGTGTTTCACCGATGGTACGGGAAACAGCTTCGCTCTGGATAGACCCCTTCGGAATCCATTGGTATTATGAATATGTGTCATGGGAGGCCGAAATCGAGGTAGGTGTGTATAGTCTTAACCTGAGACTTGCATCGCTAATACTTACGATAATCGATAAACTTTGGATTTGGTGGTTGGGTGCTTTGACCGGTTCTGTGTCTACCACTTCTGGGTTTATCAGAGAGTCGTAGAGTATTGGATGTGATGTCGAGACGGAAGTATCACTCCAGTCATAATGGAGATGATGTCACGCAGGATACGGTATTAGTGCTCTTAAGTGATGCGCATCCAATCGTGATATTATGACCAGGTCATGAATATCCGATTATAGAGACTAGTTACCAGACATCCGATATGTGTTTCGGACGGGGCAGACACTTATCCAGCCCCAGCCCTAACACGTGACTATCCGATACTGGGCCGATATGCACAATACGATTGTATACTACGCTTGATATAGATCTAAATATTCTTAAATGGATATGTCCGGAGAATTAGGTAGACTTGGTACTTTGCTAGGAGTCGACCTTGTCTCGTAAATCGGTAGAACGTAGTACTTGGTACGTACGTGATTCGGTTACACCGACGACCGTATTTATAACCAACTTAACCGGAGATCTCATGGGTCGCTTCCCGATAATGCACCGATGACGCATAACTCGCACTCATTAATAATCTGGGATTATACAGAAGAAAGAGAAAATTAATCTAGGATTAATTACGGAGATATTTTATCTAGGGTAAAATATCGTCTAGAGAGAGATAACGATTAATTTGGAATTAATCGGTGAATTAATATATTCGATATATTAAACGAAATTGGATTTCGACGCTGAATTGAAATTAGATTTTAATTCGGGCGAACGAATTAATTTAGAATTAATTCGTTAGCGACGTGAATAGTGAATTCGCTAGGCGTAATCATTTTATTACGACGCGACGGAAAAATCGTTAATTTGGAATTAGCGAACCCGAGCCCGAGTGTGATTGCGAGCGCATTCGTATTTCGAATTCGAGTGCGGCGACGCAAGTCACATCAAGCGTCAAATCAATCGTCACATCAAGCGTCAAATCAAAAGTCACTTTGAGTGATTGATTGATTGATTGACTTGATTGATTGATTGATGAAAGACACACATCACATCACATTTTATTATGACATGTGAATAGTGATGGAAGTGGTTGGCATAGTGTTTGGAGGGAAAACCTTTTTGCTTTTGGTTTAAATAAAATCAATTAAGTAATTGGTTTTATATATTTTTATTTGATAAATATATAAAGCTTTTAGGAAAAGCTTTTAACAATTATTCCATAACACTTTCACCTCTCATCTTCTCTCTATCATCTCACGCCCAAGGGGCTGATTTTTCTTTCTCTGTCACAGCTCACTGCCGTGAGCTTGGGGAAGCAAATGAGTGAGTTTCCATGGTGGAAACTTAAGTGCTAGCACACTTGCGACACTTGCGAAGGTGTTAGGGAGGTTCACCCATGAGGCGGGACTCATCCGACGAAGTTTGGAGCTCCGTTTTGAGACCCGAAACAGCCAAGACAGTGAGCATGGACTGCAGTGAATGGCGCCCAAAACAGTGAACATTCATGCCTTGAATCTGCTCCAAATCGACTCAACCGATCGATGTGAGTATTCCGCTACCTCCGTTGGTGTGTTTACACATAATTTCATGCATTGATTTGATCTTGGGACCTAATAAAAACTCAACAACATGCGTATAACGTAAACACACGTATCGTTCAAGTAGTATTAAAAGTATCGATCCCACGAGGATTTAATACGTAAGCTATTAATTTATAAAGTCAAATGTTTACGAGTATATAATGGATTGATTGATTGGATGGTGATTTTAAATTTTAAAATAAGTAAATAAAATGGCGCGAAAGTAGGTTTAGGAAAATGTTTACGAGTATATAATGGATTGATTGAATGGATGTTGATTTTAAATTAAAAATAAGTAAATAAAATGGCGCGAAAGTAGGTTTAGGAAAATTCAATATTAAGAAACTAGCTAGGGTTGTGAATCTTTCCAATATCTTTTAAAAGATGAAGTGATTATTTTATGTTTGTGTAATATATTGGTTTACTAACCTGTAACATGAAATTCTACAAAAGCCTCTGTCGATGGTCGGATGCAAATACCTAGTGTAATCCAATTAATCATATGTCTATGTCAACCAAGTTACTTGAATTCATTAAGATTAAGTTCCAATTATGGTTACCCCCGCCGACAGGTATATGTCTATCCTGTACGAAAATCTATTAAAGGGTTATCTATCCTCAAGGAAGATCGTGCGCTATTAAGTTTAAGGCTAAAACTTAAAATTCCTTTGTCAAGTTTATTTTAAGTTTACCAGATCAATCTTATTAATGATTAGTTAACAAGAAGCATTAAGACTAAGACTTAATAAGTAAACATTTAAATTACCCAAACTGTAAAATAACCCCTTATAAACTGGTGATATTGGAATTCATCACAACCCCAGATAATGGGCTTAGCTACGACACATATTTAAGGCTAATGAAAGCTTAAATAAAATAAAAGACTTAAAGTAAATGCTTGAAATTAAAAACGTAAATAAAACAATAAAGAAAATGCTGGGGGTTAGAGGATCCACTTTTAATATTCAAAATTAGAAACTCCCATATTCTCAATATTTACCGATTAATTAATCAGACCATAAATGAGGTAATTTCATTTGTCTCAATTAAATCCAACTGACCATATAGGCGGTAACAAAGTTATTACCTAAACCGACTATATACGCGGAAACTACGTCTGAAATGTAAAATCGACCATATAGGCGGTAAATAAGGTTGTCATCTAAACCGGTCATATAGACAGTAACTAATTAATCCAATTTTTCATTAAAATAAGAGAGATTAATCTAATTCATTATATTAAAGTCTCACATTTTCACCCCAGCAGAATGAGATTACCTGCTCATGCTGTAAATGAAAACACACAAAATTTTATTAATTAAATAAAAGAAAATACAAGAAAACTTAAATAAATAAACAAGATACTTTCCTTTAGGTTTTCATGGAGAAATTCCTCCAAAGAAAACATGAAAAATTTACAAAGTTTAGCTTGGTATTTATAGGAAAATCTAAAGGCTTCCACCAATTTCTCCACCAAACATGACACCAAACATGGCGTCAAATATGGCACCAAAGTATGTTTGGTGGAAGTTTGACAATTTTTATTTTTTTATTTTATTTATTTTATTTTATAGTTTGAAAATCACTATAGTAATTACACAAAATACATTGGATTATTTATCAATTTCGGTCTTGCAAACTTCAGAATTCGAAAATATTTAAAACTTCAAAGTTGTAGATATTTGTGTCTTCTTTAATCTGGAACTTGATTCAGCTTAATCGGATATCGGATGAAACAGTTATTGCCAAAATACCAAACTTATGCAAAACTGGAATTTAGGACTACACTTCGTGACGCGTATAGTAAATACCCGTGTTGATTCTATTAAGTCTCGATAGTTTATTTATCTGCAAAACACATCAAAACGTTCATCAAACCCGAGAAACTAAACAAAATATTAGGTAAAATGGGCGGTAAATATTGATATATTTTCCGCTCATCACATATCTTTGACAGTAAGGTTTCTGGCATCTTGATTTTTACTATATTATGTTTGGTTGTTGAGGATATATAGGAGAGTGTTTGAAAACTGATTCAATTGATATGAATCTTGGATATTTTAGCAATTTAAGTCCTTTGGAAACAAAATATGAACTCTATTCTATTATGATTAAATTGTGTATTGGCTCACCTGTCAATTGAAAGATCCTATAATGTATTGGATGATCTTCCTTTGGCTTCTGATTTGTTGGTTAGCTTTTTGGAGGAGTGGCTTGTTACAAAGTTTATTTATTCAGAATATTACTTCCAACATATTATTCTGTTTGATTTTGTTTGATGAAGGAGGTAAAGATATGATATTTAGGTACCAAACTGATAAAATGAAGTGGTTAAAATGTTCTTGACTATGTGTAGTGACTATATTTGCTTCTTTATCCGTACAAGCACTCGATCGCCAGGGAAATCAAATCTATCTTACTTGGATATCCTATAATATTTCAATTTAACAAGATATTTGGTTAAAGTTCATGGCATCATAATTATATATCTCATAATCATTTACATAAATCCGTCATGAATTTGGGAACTTTTTGGAGGAAAGAAATATTAATATAAATTGAAAATGAAGTTTTCTCAATTCTGAGTGCATGAGCTCTCTCTGCTCATTTCATCTTATCTTTCATATCATATCAGTTCATCTTATCTCAAACCACTATTATACAAAACCTGACAACATAATATAACTGTAGGAAATATTTTCCTTGCACAGCGGAAACGGATTAAGCACACAGATCAGACTTGAAAATTTGTTTTTCCCTTCCCAACAAGTGGCCGACTGTGACCAGCAACTCCACTGAAATTATGCTACTGTTTTGAACAAAATTTCAGCCCCGGAACAGTCCCAAAACAGCCCCGAACAATAGTGCAAAAACCGGACTGTTTTTGGGCACAAAAGTGCCCAAACCACAACCAAAATAGTCCCAAATTTGCGTGACCGGCACTGATATTTTCAGGTCTGATTTTTCAAAGAAAAACAACCCCAACACAATCTCAAAAGACCCCTATATGTTTCCCACAAATTCCGGATTAATACGAGACCAAACCGAGCCCCGAAACACCCAAGCAAGTGGCGAAAGTAAGTAAAAATATGCTCACTGTCGTGAGTCAATAAGAGATGGAGAGAATGAGTTTTGGTTCAACACCACAAAGTCTTCTGAGCTACATCTCGTCACCAATGGAAGCTAGTGTGGGCTATACTCACAAAATTAATCTCTAAAGTTTGTAGAGACTAATGTCACACAATGTTTTTGATTTATTTTTCTTCTTGTTCTTGTTCTGTTTTCTCAACAACTTGAGAGAATTTGGAGAAGAAAAAGATGAAGGTTTAGAATCAATGGCTCAGACAAATAGGAAAACAATCAAATCCTTTTATACCTAAGAAAATGTGTTTCCAAAATAAAAATAAATCTCTTCCTTTTCCTCCTTCAAAATATCGGCCAAGGCATGTTATTTTCATTAATTTTTATAACAATTATATTAACTTTCATAAAGGCAATATATATATTATAAAAATAAAAAGTTAATGCCTTATTAACATGTGTAACTTCCAAAACAATGCCAGAGGGTTTCCAAAACCCAAAAATTTGGAATTCCTAATTTGACCTTACATTAAATTATATCTTATATAATTTAATATATGTGTTTAAATATATATTTAATAAAACCATATATTAACTTTTAATATAAAGTTTCAAGTGTAACAAAATAATATTATTAATCATATTAATAATATTAATACATATGTAAGTATATAATTGGACTATCCAATTATACTAAATCCGCTATAGTATATCGAGCTAGCACGAGGATAAAATGGACTTACGGTTCCGAGCTCCAATAATCTCAAAATATTAATTAAGTTCTTATTTAAATATTCTGAATTATTAACTCTGGATTATTCCACTAAAAATCTGAAGTTGTACTCTCATTGCCACGTATGGTATATTAAGCCGAACCAAGTTGGTGTCTATCGATATAGTCACTACATATAGATTAACACTTCACGAGTATCTCGTAATTAGAGCAGGGTAATAATATCCGTTATGCCCATATAATTATTTTTAACGTTAAGTACTATTGATTTCCTAATGAACGATTTATTCATAACCATTATGAATTTTAATCTTTATATTCGTAATAAAAATACTTGAGCGCTCTAACTGTTCAAGTACCGAATCAATCCTTAAGAAAGATACTCATCTACTTCTCGCAAGAATGAGTGAACTACATGTCTATGTAAAACGTCTCCAGCTACACACAGACCATGCCCCCAAAGTACGTAGCTATTGGTCGAAACTGCTACACCAACCTCCCCTTTGTAAATCAAATGAGATATCTTGCCATGTAGGAGTTCGTAGTACACTTAGGATTAGGATCAATCCATTTATGACCATCTAGTAGATGGAAATGAATTTCTTTATTTTATTTAACGGATATTATAAGAAAGCCATTTCTATCTGGGTCCAGTCCTATATGATCACATCATACAATGTGCCTCCATTCTCATGTCTCCACATGGGCGATTCCGGATCAAGGTTGCCATACAATTATAGAATAGACCGCAGCTATAGATAAACCACAAACAAAGTATCCGTTTTGTTTACTCTCTATGGACTATTTTAGATTTCCAACTTCAAACTTAAATCCTTTTGTGTATGACACTCATACACTAAATCTGAAGGTACATGTATAATCTAGGGTAATCAAGATAATTTACAATATGCGAAATTCAAACAAATACTTTGATAAATAAATAATGCATCATTTTATTTCATAACATATAAAACCGTTTACATTATATGAAGCTCTATGGCGTATATCCCAACAATCTCCCACTTGCACTATAGCAAACAAGACATATCACGTAATTCTAAATCGTCTAGATGACTTTCAAACACTGTAGCCGACAAGGTCTTTATAAATGGATCAGCCAGGTTTTATGCGGATGCAATCTTTGTGACAGAAACGTCTCCTCTCTGCACTATCCCCCTGATGAGATGATATTTCCTCTCTATATTCTTTCCCCATTTTTGGCTTCTCGGTTCTTTTGAATTTTCCATTGCACCATTATTATCGCAATAAAGTGTGAGTGGTTTATCTATATCTGTAACAACTTCCAGATCTCCCAAGAATTTACAGAGCCAGCGTACTACATACTCACCCTCCATGGTAGAGTTAGCAATGCAAGATTGCTTTTATACTCTGCCATAGTATGGGCCCAACACCTAGGGTAAACACCGATCCAGATGCTGATTTCCTAGTATCGACATCTGTTTGAAAATCAGAGTTTTCATATCCCATTAGGATGATATCCTCATCGGAATATACAAGCATATAATCCTCCGTTCTCTTAAGATACTTGAGAATATGTTTCACAGCCACCCAATGATCCAATCCTAGGTTAAACTGAAACCTACCGACTACTCCCACTGTAAAATATATGTCCTGTCTCGTGCATAACATAATATACATGAGACTACCAACTGCTGAGGTGTATGAGATATGTCTCATTTCCTCAACATCTTAAGGTGTCTTAGGAGATTGTTCATTTGACAAATGAATTCCATGTCGATAAGGTAGATTGCCTTTCTTGGAATTCTGCATCCCAAACCTCAATCCTCAACTTCTTATATACTATTAAATCAAAGCATGCATACTAGAGCCTTAAAAGTTTCAACACTAATCCAAATTCTTCTCATAACACACATCACCCCTAGCATACTTCATTATTATTTTCCATCAAAGCAACCACAACTCATCCTTTAAAAAAATAATGACACATCCGGCCACCCCTTCACATGAATTGCACAATTCCATTCTTATATTATAATGAAATGCACAATCATACATGCTTGCAACTCAATTAAAGCTAATTAAGCAATTTCAACTCTTAGGGTTCACAAGATGTGAATTTGGGGCTTCCATATATCAAGCTCAAAACTGAAATTAGAGGAGGAAAAAGGATAGAGAGCTTACTTTGCATAAGGGGAATCTTGACACTACCACTTGTTACTTCCAAAATGATGAAAAAGTCAAGAAAGAAAATGACTTGTTTTCTAGGAGAGGGAAAAGCATTTAACGTTTCTTGGCTTGAGAAGAGGATGGATGAATAGTATTATATTTATAGTGCATAATGTTGATTTTTTTTTTTTTTTTTTTTTTTTGCAAATGAGTGGCTAGAGTGAGGCCGAATAACCCAATTCTAATCTATTCTCGAAATTACTGTAGCAATCACGAAAATATCAATTTTTGACCTTTTTCTGATTCGAATTTGGAAAAATATCCAACATGAAAGTCATCGTGTCGATCTTAGCTTTCCGATGATATAAAGTTCATAAAAATCGGAGATTGTATGAAAAGGTTACGACTCAAACACAATGAGTTATCTGGATTTAATCTTGGAATGAATTCTGTATTGAAACTGCGAGGACTTTACCGAAAATCCAAAAAGTCATTTCATGAATGTATACGTGTTTGAATATGATTCATATCATATATCATACGTCCCATATGTAATAGTCATCAAGATTATTGGGGTGTTACATGTACTTACCTCAATCCACAGAAAAATTATTTATATCTCGATATCCTCTCTAAAATCTGAAAATATAAAATTATGATCAGATCCCTCGATTTTTTAAAAATTATGATTTTAACCCTAAATTTTCTAATTTTCTTTTTTAGCCTCAAAATTTTTCTACTATGTCCATGTAGTCCTAAAAATCTCAAATATTACTTATTAATCCATGAAAATTAGAATTACAGATTTACCCTCAAAATCATGCTAATACGTAATTAAGGCTAAAACTTTCAAAATCATACGTTTACACCCCAAAATGGTAATAATCACGTATCAAACTCCAACGACCTCCAAATCTCACAACAAAGGAACTGCTGGTCTGTATACGTCACAACAATCATAGTGATGGTGGTGGTGAGGGCTGAAGTATGATGATTACCGATGATCGGTTAAATAATGATAACTATATTTTTAGCTCGTTTCTCAATATTGAAGGTCTGATTTGGACGAATGAAGTGTCTAACTGTAACATCCCCGATCTGGAGATGCTACCGGTAGGGAATAGGTCGTATCATCCCTCTGAGCCTCTGACTATAACCAGTACTACTAATCTCATTTCAAATATAACTTATACATGAGACCACAGCCCAACTTTATGTTAAGAAAATACATGTATAAATTTTAAGTAGATACTCATCATTTCTTTTTATTACAACTCTATTTACAAACACTTAACTTACTATAATGACTTACATAATAATAATAATTTATGCATGCAACTTCACTTGACTCTGACTAGATTGTAAGTCTGCTTGACTCCCTTTCTGACAAGACTTGGTGGGCCAAACATCCTAGTGACTGTCATCAGTATCTGTCCTCTCGAGCTCGTCCTCTGGGTACACCTGTAAAATAAAAACATTAAGAGTGTGGGGTTAGATCGTTTGAACGATCTAAGTGAGTGGACGGTTTAAAACGAAAATTTGAATAATTATAAACATTCAATTTTTGAAATCGAAAATCATTTCTGGGGAAACTTATTTTTTCTGAAAGCTTTCCCTCTGGAAATATTTTCTATCTGAAAGCATCTTTTTCTTCCTGAAAAACCTTTTTGAAATCTGTTATCTGTTTGTAAGGTTCTGGAAATCTTCTAAAACTTGTTCTTAAAATTGTCTTTCCCGAAAATCTATCTCTGAAAACTGTTTCTAAAATATTCGTCTTTAAAAACTGTCTCTGAAAAACCTGACGCATGGTGGCGTTACATATCGTCGTCCCCCTATACTCCTAATTAAAGCCAAGAGTGCAAATTCATGACATTGGGGCGTTACGTATCGCTGTCCCCCAAAGCATGCCACTATTTGTCCCTGAAACTAATGGTCTTAGGGCGTTACGTATCACTGTCTCCCAAACCATTGAACTAGAACCGGAGGTGCAAATCTATGCTACCCTCCAGACTCTGAATCTAGTATCTATGGGTATCTGTCATCCCTAGTCCTGAACTGCATGTGCATACGATCTCTGAATCTGTCAATTCCATATCTGTATCAAGTTACATACTAATGTGGGTTTTCCTCCATGCCTCGAGAACATGAAGTCATACTTTGAAAATATCTCTTTCTAAAACATTTCTTAAAACATGATCTTTCATGAAATATCTGTAATAAAAATCGACTAACGCCCTAGGTGAGTAATAATAAGTCTTTACTTAAAAAAGTGTAAATAAAAACTCAACTTAGAAAGAGAGTGTGCACTCACAGATTTTAAGATCTGGTTGTTATTATTTCACTTTGTCGGAGAATGATGCGGTTCCTGCCATGATCTATAATCGATAAGCTCAATTACAATATAAGATATGAGATAAGATTCAGTGTTAGATTAAATTTCTTAATTCTACTAATCCATCAACACCACATGACGTGTTATGCTAATGACTTATAATATTACGCGTATATTACTTAATATGAAACCCTTATGGTGGTCTTTAACCTTCTGGATTGTAATATGAAATGTAATTAAATTTATCTTGCATCGCGTCACGACGCTGGTTCTGGCGCGTCGCGATGCTAACTTGACCAGACCTGAGGCAGAGCCTCTGCTCGTTACACGTCACGACGCAAGGCCTTGGGCGTTGTAACACTCATAATTCCAAAAACGTACATGTGAAAATTTTCCAGTACATGTCACGATTGTTGGGCTTGTAGCGTCGCAACACTAGGCCAAATTCAGGGCCTAACACCAACTCCCCATGCCTAGTTGCTCAAAACACTACCCATACTTTCATGCTACAATTCTTACTTAATAATTCTTTAATTCTCAATGTAAACACTTGCTAAACCGAGACTTCTTAACCCTCTTAACTTTTTAATCTCATAGCCTCAATTAGCTCAATATTTAGAGTTTCAAGTAATTGGTCTTTACTTACAATTAATTTCCATGCTCATTATGCCACTAAATAAAATTCCTAGTATGTTTCTAACATCAACATGGTATTCTATCATCAAAAATTCACAATCCAAAATTTGGGTCAAGAGCTTTTACATCATTTCCTTGATTTCCTTCATCCTTTAAGTCTTCCATGGTTACCACTCTTCTTCTTTATTTGATGTAAGAGTTTTGGCATTTGTTTTCTCTTCTTTCCTCCCTCTTCCTTTTTCTTTAATTCTTTCTTTCTTTCTTTATTATTATTATTAATATATTATTATTATTATTCTTCCTCTCATTCTTCTGCTTCTTCTTTTTCTTTTTCTTCTTCTTCTTCTTCTTTTTCTTCTTCTTTTTCCTTACATCTTCTTCTTCTTTTTGGGGAATTTGAATAGTATCTCCCTTTTACTAGGGCTATTTGAAATTAGAAGGATTTAGAAATTTGGAGAAACTTTGAGAATTTACTAGAATGACCGTCGGGTACTATTCATTCAAATTTTTGATCTATATTTTCAACCTATATTGGTTCAAATTTGGAAAAATATTCAACATGAAAGTTGTAGGTCTCGATCTCAGCTTTTCAGTGATATAAAATTCATAAAAATTAGAGTTCGTATGAGAAAGTTATATCTAAAATACCATAAACTATCCGGAGTAGAACATCGTACAATTTCGTATCGGAATTTCAAGAAATATATTGTTTTTCTCTAAAATCATTTCATGAGCGTATATGTGTCCAATCATAATTTATGTTATGTGACACTCGTCCCATAATGTAATAATAGTCGAAATTATCGGTTGTTACACCAACCTGCGTTTCTCGATGAGTGGAAGATTCTTATCCAGGAGGTGTCATACATGCATGGCAGCGCGTGAGCAGCAAGTCGACGATGTGTGGCTGGCGCGTGAGGGCGTGTCCAGTGTTATCTTGACGACGATCCGAATATGTGTCCAATCATAATTTATGTTATGTGACACTCGTCCCATAATGTAACAATAGTCGAAATTATCGATCATTATACCAACTTGCGTTTCTCGATGAGTGGAAGATTCTGGTCTAGGAGGTGTCATACACGCATGGCGGCGCGTGAGCAGCAAGTCGACTCTATGTGGCTGGCGCGTGAGGGCGTGTTCAGCGTTATCTCGATGGTGATCTGATGCTGTTGGTTTCAGCTCGTCGAGGGGATTCTCCAGATATGGTCACTTGTCAAAAACGGAGATCAGATGATGTCAAAAGAAGCGCTTCTCTCTCTGTACACATTCTCTCTCTAGATATTTCTCTCAAATATTCTCGATTTCTCTCTCTAAAACTCCCTGAAATTTACTCTCAATTCTCCATGGACTTGTCTTCAACGCACTCCTTACCCTTTTCTCTAAACTCACAACTCAAATATTGCTTGCATGGCTATGAGAAGTACTATACCATAGCCAATTCACAAGCAAAGCTTTTGTCTCGCTCTTTTTTCATTACCTACAGTATAAATCATATGCTATTATTATTATTTATTTGATAGAAGAAGTTGGGGGTGTTAAGAGTAGTAGTTAGGGGTGGGTGGGTGAGTGTTTTTGTTTGCTTTAGAGGACAAACAAACATAGTGGTTAATGATAGTTAGGTAAAGGTGGCAGAAAAGTCCGGACTCGGTTCGGGATAAAAACGGATAAGCCCGAGCCGGGCTCACCATTTATAGCCCGGGCTAAAACAAACAAACAAACAAGCAAAATTACAAAAAAAAAAAAAAAAAAAAAACTCAAAACACTTTCTCTACTCTTTTATGAGTGTAGTAAAATTGAAGAAATCCAAAGAAGTAACTTTTCTTGAAAAATTGAAGAAATCCAAATATGTTTTTGGTAGAAAGCAAACCATTTGGTGAAGTTGAAGTACTTGGTGTGCTTTTGGAAGTGACATTTAAATGAGGAAATTGTGTTTTACTGTTTTTTGGTTCAAAATAAGGTGAGCTTTTTTTTTATTTTTTTTGAAAAATCAAGCCGGATTTCACCCGGGCCCGAGCTAAATTTTTGTCTTTCAGGCTCGAGCCGTTCTTTTCAAAGCCAGGGCTCGGCCTGACCCATTGCCACCCTTACAGTTAGGTAGTGATAATAAAAATAATAATTTGATATATATATAAAAGGAAAAAAAAAATAGAAAGAAGAAGAAGAAAGAGGTCGTATTACACAAGGGCTGTTCAAAAATGACAATATGTAATAGTAATTTTTTTTTTTTTTTTTTTTTTTAAGATGATGAAATATATTAAGCATCATAAAGTGATACATTAATATTAGCTCAAATATAATTCATAGAATAACCTAGTAGTAGTTATATTAGCTACATGAATTACATTCTCATAAACGGTAGATACATAAAAGGTAGAATACATGCTAGAAAGGGAAAAATAATTTAAGACTCCTAAGACTCTTGAGAATCATATTAAAAAGGTCATTAACCAAGTAGAGACTAGTCGTGGCAGAAGCATGAAAAGGTCATTAATCTAATGCTTCTTGGATAAGCTAAATGGGTAGGTGTTGGAAGCTATGCTTACTCAGAATTTGTAATGCTCTATAATCTCTTACGCCAAGAAATTATTAAATGTTTTTAATCCATTTTACAGCAACAAACTTAGAGTTTTACCTCTTCTAAAAAAAAAAAAAAAAAAAACCTTAGAGCTTTACCTTATGCCCAGAGCATGGTAGGCAGGAAGTAGAGTTGCAACGTTTGATGAAATGAGAGCACAAGAGGTAATCTACCCTGCACAAGTTTTAATGAAAAATATAAATTAATAAAAAATGTCATAAACAAAATATTAAATTTAGACACAACCCCAAAAGGTAAATAATGCACGGTCAATATATCATATTTACTATCCCTATATCAAACATTTTGTGAGTTAATTCATTATTAGAAAAACATGTTATCTTGACAGTACATTTTCAGTCAATAAAGAGATTTCTTAATAGAAAACTCAAATATTAAGAATCGAGGTGCTAAGAATTCTTAACAAACTTTTTTGCTGTCAAGAATTCTTGATAGATTTTTATGACAGATTATTTATCTATCAAGAATTCCTGAAAAAATTTTGACAGTTTGTCTATCAATAATTCTTGACAAAAATAAATCTATCAAAAAAATCTGTTATGAAAACATAACGGATTAATATGATAGATTTGTTTCTATCAAAAATTCTAGCTGGGAAACCAAATTTATAATTTTCAAGCCACATCTTTTTGACAAATTTATTTCTATCAAGAATTCTAGGTGGGAAATATTATATATCTTCTAATATATTTTTCCTAAACTTAACTATACCCAAAACTAATATGTCTGTTAAACTACAATCATTCTACAACGATAAAAAAAATAGTAAACAAGTTTTGAAACATATGATGCCCAATCCGAACAAATTCCAATGATCTTATCTTGAGAATTTTTTTTTGTTTTGTTTTGTTTTGTTTTTATTTTTGCCATTGAATTGTAAGTATAAAAATCAAGTTAGAGTTATATTCATAAAAAAGATAAAAGCAAATATATAAATTCATGACAGACTATGGAATGAAGTTAAAGTTATATTTTAAAATAATAACTTACATTACAAGTTTCAATGATATATGTCTAGCACTTTACCATAAAAGACATGTATTCTATTTCATGATTTCCAGTAAACCAAATCCATGGCTGATATACAGCACTTCGCTCCACATGATTTCAGCCTGCAGAAAGCATAAGGCAGAAGTGGATTAAAATTATGATTTTCAATTGATTAGCTAGCAAAAGAACAGAAAATAATGTAATGTCAGAAGTCGTTTTTGGTACTTGCCTCAAACTTAAACTGCAACAGTGCATCGCTAGAAAAATCTTGGTACAAAAACTTCTTCACAGCTTCCTGTCAAGCGATATTATATATCATAAGGGATATCGTCAAGGAGTTACGTGTGATATTATACACATGTTGTTCCTAGAAGTTCCAAAAAAGTTGAGACTACTTTGATGAGAAATGGCTAGTGCATTACAAGTATAACTAACAATGCCATTCCAATATTCTTGGTCGACCTCTTCATATCACTACAAGAAAACCGTCAAATAGCGACGGAAAAATCCGTAGCTAACTTCCCACTAGCGACGGAATAGCGACGGAAAAATCCCGTCTCTATTTTGTTGGTCGTAAAAAAAATAGCGACAGAAATATTTCATCTATCGCTAAAATTAGCGACGAAATTCCATTCCGTCTCTATATAGCGACGGAAATTATTCTGTCGCTACATAGTGACGGAAAATTCCGTTTCTATTTAGAAACGGAATAAAATACTATTTGAGATAATTATTGAACATCTAGAAAATAATCAAGCAAGTACCAAATTTACCAATACATAAAGGTGTATTTTTATGCACACAATTCTAAACATACATGTTCAATCAAAATATATAGAAGCCTTCAATTATTTACTAAGAGGAACATCAAAACTAAAGCTCAGTACTTGAAACATCTATAACACGAAGAACTGAAGAATAAAAGGACACAAAATGTATCATCTATTTCAAATAATATATATAGAGTGAAGTGAAATTAAAATGGATTTTCAAAGTGAATTGGTGTACAAACAAAGCAATATAAAATAATAAAAAACATAAAATAATCAAATGTATAAATAATGAATCATGTTTAGAGTTCAACTGATAGTCAAACTCGTTCTTACCGTATTAATTGTCTTTTATTATCTTTTTAAACTTTTTCTCTGCTAACAGCAAGCAATCTTCCAAAACTGAGAACCGCTCCTTAACATAATATTAACAAAATTAAATTAAATTAACCAGAAATTGATAAATTCTTGATAGATTTATTATCTATCAAGCATTTCTATCATCAAATCTTTATAAAAATATTTTCTGTCAAGATTTCTATCATTATTTCTTGACAGATAATTATGTATCACATATCTGTCATTAATTCTTGACAATTAATTTATCTGTCACATATCTGTCATAAATTGATGAAAAAATCACTATCTATCATAAATCATCTATCAAGATAGCATGTTTTTCTACTAGTGGTTCAAGCTTTTTAAGTGTTTTGATATGTTATTTGTGATTTTATAGGATGAGATACATATGCAAGGACATGGATTTGAAATGTCAACAAATCAATGTGATTTGCACCAGTGACCTCCTCATTTGTGTAGCCTTCGATATTTTAACCATAATTTTTTCATACGATGGTCAAGTGAGGTGATTCACGTTGCATTGAAAAATATACTCAAATGTATTTATAAAGAACGTATAATTTGGCCATGGGACGAGAAAGTTACAAGTATTTTAAATTACACCTCAGAACAAGTCCACATAAAGTGTCTGGGCATGCGAGTGTTGCTTTCTGCCTTCCATTGGCGCGCCAATGTGGGAGCTCATTGGAGCCCCAATATGCAAGAAAATTATAATTTGAGTAGAATTAAAATATTTTTAAGAAGGAAAGCCCCAACAACTCCATATAAGCACAAGTTTGTCATAAACCTTAAATATCATACAAAAAAGTTTCATAACATATTTTGTAGCCTACATGGCATAAAAGAATGCCTAGAGTAAAGCAAGAATAAGTGCATCAACCGGAGTTGGAGTTTGAATGACGATTGCAAACGATGATTTTTTTTTCTTTTTTCTCTATAGCTTTATCTTTTATGTATTCTTGCCTTGTTACAGAGATTGGCTTTTTTTTTATTGAATATTATGATTTTCTAATTCATTAAATCTAGGGTTGTAATGGATCTCAAGCATATTTAATTAATTATTTTCATATGTGGAGAGGCTAGCAAAACTGTATGTGGAGAAAACTGTGTAGCTACATGGTGTACCATTGTCAATTACTTCTCATTTTTGGTAGAGTTTCCAAAATTGCATGGGGTTAAAGATTTTTATGAGCATTGCATTCCACCCATAAACTGATGGACAGTCAGATCGGACTATTCAGACATTAGAAGACTTACTGAGATCGTGTGTATTGACGTTAACTAGAACTTGGACCAAATATTTACATCTAATAGACTTTGCCTACAACAACAACTTCCACCCTAGTATCAGTATGACTCCGTTTGAGGCTCTATATAAGAGGAGATGTAGGACTTCTATTAGTTTGGGCGAAGTTGGAGAGAGACAAATTCATGGTTCAGTTTTTGTAGATATGACTTCAGAGATGATCAAATTGATTCGAGCTAGATTGTTACAGGTGCAGAGTCGACAGAAGAGTTATGCTGACAAAGGAATGAATGATCTTGAGTTCTAAATGGGGATAAAATTTTCTTGAAGTATCGCATTGGAAGTGAGTAATGAGATTTGATTAGAAAGGGAAGTGGGCACCGAGTTATATTGTTCATTATGAGATTTTGGAGAGAGTATGCAAGGTGGTTTATCATTTGGATTTACCACCAGAACTGGAAAGAATCCATAAAGTATTTCATGTATCAATGCTGAAGAAATATGTACCATATCCTATTCACATCTTGGAGAGGAAACCGGCAGAGTTGAGCGAGAATCTAACATATGAAGAGAAGCCCGTTAAAATCGTAGATCGAAAGGTTCAAGAGTTGAGATCCAGACATATCATACTAGTGAAGGTCATGTGGTATAATCATCACATACATGAGGCAACTTCGGAAGTGGAATGAGACATGAGGGATAAATACCCGTAGTTGTTGCAGGATTGAGAAATTTCGAGGATGAAATTTTTATAAGGTGAGTACATTGTAACATTATGCATTATATAACCAATTTGATTATTTTTTAACTAATCCCCACCACCTTATTATCAAACCTAATGTGTTTATTGTCTCTAAATTATTCAATCAAACAACAACAATCACCCACCCTTTACCCTACTAACTCCATAACATCTATCATTAATAGTCAAACACACACTTTAGCTTTTATTTGGTTTTTGATATGATCGAATAGTTATGTGAAGAGAACAGTGTTGAAGACACTTTCATAGAGTTTTGAGAGCATTTCCAAGGAGTTTTTACAGAGAAGGAAGAAACCAGTAAAGAGAGAAATAACTAGAGATAGAAAGTATGTTCATAGAGAAATAGGCTCGTTTGACGTCGTTCGATCATTATTTTCAGTGCATGACATCATCTGGAGAATCATTTTGATGAGACAAATTCAATGCCACCGGTCCGCCATCGGGACTCTGCAAGATGCTCCCTCACGCAGCCACACGCCTTCTCGTGTTCCTCACCTTCTAGACCATAATTTTTCCCTCGTTGAGATACACAGTGTGGACACTTTGTTTTCCCAAATCTGACCTTTAATTATTGAGAAATGCGAGTCATCATTGTTTGACCTTTTGTTAGTAACCACCATGCATCAACCATCATCACCACCATCATTGTGATCTCTGTGATGTATATTGACCATTGGTTCCTTCGTTGTGAAATTTGGAGGTCGTTAGAGCTTAGTACGTAATTGTTATAGTTTGGGGTGTGAAATTTAGATTTTGAAAGTTTTGGACTTAATTGCGTATTGACATGATTAGGAATGTAAATATGTAAATCTGAAAATTCTGACTTTTATAGCTTAATAGGTAATATTTGAGAGTTTTAGGACTATATGAACATAGTAGAAAAGTTTTTGAGTTAAATTAGAAATTTAGAAAGTTTCAGGGGTAAGATTATAATTTTAGCAAAATTGAGGGACCTGGTAATAATTTTACATTTTCAGATCTTAGCGAGGATATTGACATATATAAGACTTTTGCATGGATTGAGGTAAGTACAATACACATTGATTCTCTTAACAGAATTATTTATTGATTGATATTTGTCATGAAAGTCTTTATATATAAAAATATGTATATGTTATTATATAAATATAGTTATATGTGTGTGTGTGTATTGAGATATTTATTGAGTTATTGAAGGTATGAGAAATATAAATTCGTAATTGTTGAGATGAGATTGATTGTATTGGATGATGTGTGTTGTTATGTTATGCTGCCAGATTTTTTTTATAATAGTGGTTCATAAATGAGATGAGATGAAATGAAATGAGATGTGATGAGAGGTTATGCGATGTTATGCATAATTTGTGTTGGACCGTGTTTCAGTTCCCATTTACACATTTATACGAGATGATATGTCGGGGACCATTGGGAGTTGTGATGAGGTACTCTCCCTTTGACTTCAATGCACTATTATACCGAACCCGGATTAACAATCATGTTTGATGGATGTTTGTATTGTTGTGAGAATAATTTCATGAGATGATGCATATTATAGTATATGTTGTTTTCAAATATTAATACACACACACACACATATGTACATACAGACATACATATCTATATTTTATTCGTGAGATCATGTTGAGAGTATGAGTGTTTTATTTATTGGGCTCTTGGAGCTCACTCCCCCTTTCCCAAATATCCCAAGTAGTTTGCCAGTACAACAGTAGTATAAGGATTTGATCCATGTGCCACAGTCGCTTTTCGAGTTGGTCCAGATATTTAGGATATTATTTTCATGTTTTAAGACTTGTGCTGTAAATCTTAATATTATAGACTTTATTCGGAGATTTGCTAAATTATAATTTAAGAAGTATTATTTTCTTTACATAAATATTTGAATTGTATTACATGTAGAATGTTCGAAATAAAGAGGACTGCGAATCCCTTTCTAGAATTGGGCCTGCTTTAGGGAAGGGATCATGACATGGGGATTGTGAATAAGACACCAATTCTTTCTCCTCTTTCACCGTCAAATTTGATCTCATTACTCTCTTATTTTCATTATCTGTGCATGAGACATCGAAGGGAGTTTGGGGCTTTGCTTGGATTATGGAAAGAAAGGAATGGATTTAAAAGAGAGTGAGGAGGGGAAGAATTTTTTCTTCCTAAAGTTCCAGAATTTTCTCTTATTTTATCATTTTGATATTCGAGGCTAAGAAAATATTGGTACAAATATTGAAATATATTATTCTTTAGTTAAAAGGGAATAGCTAGGGCTGACAGGTGGATGACGAGGAGCAAGAGTCATCATGATCAGCTACACCAATTTGCTATAAAAATGGATTTCTTCTTTTTAAAAACTTCCAATCCCATGCACAAACTGTACGTAGTTTATGATATTTATGTGGGACACCAAACGGTCAACTTAATCATGATTTATGAATGCTTCATTTTTAGAAATATCTAATTACTTGCTAAGTTGGCAGTTTATTACTAGAAAATAAATGCACTGAGCATCAATTTAATTATGATTTATGAGTGCTTCATTTTTAGCATTATATAAGTACTTATTATAAGTTTCCACTTGTGATGTTATTATAAGTTTCCATAGAGTAAATAAATAATTTTTTATAATAAATATTATTATTAATAATAAAGGCAGTTGTTGTTTTTTTTTTTTTTTTAAACATTTTGTTTATATCTATTTATATCATATGTATATATCTCGAAACTTCTGTAAAACTAGCATCATTATCTCAAAATCGGATAGAATGAGATGACATGTTCGAAATGTATCTTTTTCAGGTTCATATGTTTTCTTACTTTATTCATCGCTTAGGGGTCATGGCATATCGGTAGGTGTTTATCTATGGTCTGTGGGATGTCATAAAATGAAATATTAATGAGTTAATATTTTCTCACTGCTACTTAATAATGAACCTAGGATGGTCGCACTTTATATAGTCTTTGGAAGTAAAATAAATTCAAAGGATGATCATTAAAGAGTTAATGAAAAGATTTAGGATTTTTTTTTTTAAAAAAAATATTTTTCAATTGAAATGAATTTTTTCAATCAAGTCCTAATTAGAATATATATATTTATGGACTATAATTTCCTAAACAAGCTTGGAAAATCATAAGAAAATATCATTAATTGATTAAGTTTGATTTGAAAATGGATTTTTGAGTATTCTAAGCACATTAAAACACAAGCAGCCACTTCCCCTCTATAAATAAAGGGGAATTTCGACCAGACCTGGATCAAGCTTCTCCTTGGTTGTTTTCGAGTGATTTTTCTCTCTCTCTTGTGTTCTTGAGTGGTGCTTAGGTAACTACATACTTTTCCTAGAGAGAAAATTATTTTCTCTCTGATCCATATTATTCTAAACCTCCACATTTTAAGGGGGAAAATGAGTTTTCTTATTGTTCTTTCAAGTGGGATGGTTTGCTTTATTGAAGAGACTATTATACCAACTAGAGGCGTAACGCTTGGTACGTAATATCAAAGGGAAAATAAGAAAATATCTTGAAACGCCATAAAAAAATCACAAAGGAGGAAATTTGAGAATAACTGGGTGATATTTGGATAACGAGGAGTAAGAGTCATCATGATCAGCTACACCAATTAGCTATAAAATGGATTTCTACTTTCTAAAGCCTTCCAATCCCATGCATAAACTATACTTGTTAAAAATCCACAAGTTTATACGGTCAACTTAATTATGATTTATGAATGCTTCATTTTGAGAACTATCTAAATACTTGTTAAGTTGGCAGTTTAGTACTAGCAAATAAATACACTGAGCATCAATTTAATTATGATTTATGAGTGCAAAATTTTGAGCACTATCTAAATACTTATTATAAGTTTCCACCTATGATGTTAAGTGGTCTATATTGGGATTATAAACGGCGGAAGTGTGGTTCGTGCGAAATCGTAATTTAATAATTTTTGATCTTATTGATTAAATTATTCAATATCCTATATGAATAATCTATTCATATTTCACATAAATATATTATTCGATATCAAATAATGACATAATCAATTTAGAAAACACTGCGAAATTTTTACGAAAATATTTTTCTGTAAAATAGCATAAAACGCGTTTTCGGCCGAACCGACCAATCGAAACCACACAGAACTGCCCAGGTCAGCCCCAATAATTTCTGGTGAGTCCATGGACAGCTGAAATAGTGACGAATTTACTATTTTGACAGCCTTTACCCGGTAAGCCCAAATTTCATCCGATAATACTGTTTTTCACAGTTTTCGTGTAAACATCTTATTTTTAATCATAAAAAATTGAACTGATTTTTCTAGATCTGATCAGGGAGCAAAAATAATCATTTTTCGTGATTAATCATGTTAATCTCTACACCAATTAAAGTCACCATCACTCAAGAATAATTCCAAATATTATAAGAGTGGTCATAACACTCTAGAATAGCAATCAATTATCATATGATAAAATTGAATTAATATTACAGTAATATTAATCAATATAAGGTCACACATGCATCTAACCTCTAAATCCATCAACCAAATAAAAAAATCCAAAATTTTAAAGTGTAAAGAATCTCTATAACTTTTGTAAGAATTTCTACAACACAAGAATTCAAGCAAGAACAACAAAAATAATTTCCTAAATTAAAGAAAATAAAAGATTACCATTAATCTTCTAAAAGCTTCTTTAACTTTGTTGTTGTTGGAATTCTTTTTCTATAAAATGCTTAGAGAATTTTTGTGACTTTAGGAGACTAGGTTTTTTCTAACATAACAAATGAAATTGTAACACCCCAAATTATTTTTTTTTACCCATATTTTATTTTATTATTTTTGGTGGGTGGATAATTTAAGGATTAAATTATTAAGTTGGTGGAAGTTGGAATTAAAATGTGGTTTTTCTATGTTAGTATATATATATTTTGCATACACACAATTCAGCAGCAGCCTTTTTAAAAAAAAAAAAAAGAAGAGAAGATAAGAGAAGAAAAGACAGAGAGCAGGCGAGAGAAGAAAGAGAAAAGAAGAAAAAGGAGAAAATAGAAGCTTTCGTCCCGATCCAGCCGATCCGTAGTTCAAACCCGACCGAGTCTTTAAGGAAAAGTGTAGATCTCGTCGAGAGGATCATTTTGGTGGTAGTTTCATCTCGGGAAACTCCCAATTTTCGTAGAAATCTCGGTAAGAAACTTTTTTATGGTTTTTCTTGATTTCCCGTTGATCCGGAACTCCGATTGACGATCCGTCAGTGGCATTAGATCCAGGAAGAGGAGAGGAATGATTGGCCGTCTGAAAATTCTCCATCCGGCCGGAGCATGGCACTCACGCACCCCTTATGTGGTGGCGTGTGAGGCCCACGCGTGGACAGAAGGGGAGGCGCGTGGACCCCACGCGTCAGGCATAATTCTGTCGCCGATTTTCCGAGTATCCTCCGTGAATTTCAGACCATTCCGAGTAGTTTTGAACCTCCAAATTTCAATTTTCGTTAAATTTACGAGAGCGACCGAATCACGTCCTGTTCTATCACACATTCTAGTTAGGATTATGTTCCTTATAGTAAATTCTTTTATCTCTATAGGTGATCGTGATACCGTAAGCAGGGACGGTCCTGCTGCATAGATCTTTTATCTGTAGTCAGCTCACCAGGTGCATGGATAAGCCTGTAACATTGATGTTTTCAAAAGTATATAGTATGTATGTTTTCTTAAATGAATTTTAAGGTAATGCATTAAATGAGTTTGTTTTTAGAAAGCTTATATTTTTGCTATAAGGTATGGATCGAATATTGATTATGTTGAAATCATGTGTTTGTGATATATGAAAAACTTGCATGATTTGAGATATATGGGCATGGATTTCAGAAATGATTTTATGCTAGGATGCACCCCATGTACATTTATGTTGCCAGTTTATTGCCGTGAGATGAGGTCTCATGTTGCCAGTTTGCTTCGGATGCCAGTTATTGCCGTGGGGATGCCCTATGTTGCCAGTTTTGCCGTATTTGTCACGAGAGTGTGCATATAGATGAATAAACAGCTTTATTATTCAAAGTATTCTTGAGCAGTATGAGTTTTATGAGAAATGAGATTTAAGATTTCAAGTAAATGTTGAATTTGTTGACTTACAGCTTTATGTACTTATTTATTGTATGAGATACTTATTCGATCCACCTTGTTACTTGTTTATCCACGGCACTAAGCTGTGATCCATTGCACTAAGCGTGAGCTTACCCTTTTCCTTAACATTTCAGGTTTAGCAGATTAGTAGATCATCTTTTCATCTGCTGTTTCGTCATCATTCCTGCCAGTAGAGAAAGGTTGTGCCAACAATAGAGTGTCCTGGTTATGTTTTGAACTATGGATTCTAGATGTGTATTTTCTTGGAAGAATTTGTTATTTGGTTCTAGGAATTTGAGCCTTTATTTTGATACTGAGGATATTGTATTTTCTTTCTGGATATTCCTATGAGTTGGATCATGGAGATCCTAAGTTATGATGATATTTCAGTTTAGATTTTTCCTTGTATTTGGAGGATTAGTCCATATTACAGGGGAAACTCTGCCAGTTTCCAGTCTCCGTCCCACCCCTACCCTACCTAAGGGGACGGGTGTGACAGAAATAATTTTCATTTTAAATACCCAAGCTTGGGCGTGAATTAGGGAGGAGACAAAATGGTTATTTTAATTTATTATTAAATAATTAAAGCTTAAATGTTGACAAATCCAATTTGTACACTCCAAGCTTAAATTTCTTGGCATTTATTACAAATCATAATTCAACTTATGTAATATAAATTATTACAAGTGCATATTATTTAATCTAATTAAATATAAAGTTAAAGTAGACAATCAAATTGAATACTTCAACTTGAAAATTTAATACCATTTGTAACCAATAATATTTACCATATTACATAATAATTATGACTTGTAGATATTATTAAATTATTTAATTATCTAAAAAAATAATTAATATCATTATCAATATATATATATATATATATATATATATATATATATATATATATAAATAAAAAAAATACATATATTAATGACATGTGTCAAAATCTCATTTGACAAATAATTAATGTGTATCTAATCAAATTTTATATCAAATACAAATATACATTAATTATAAATTGACCAAAATTTCCCTAAATATGTGTAATTTCATTTAATCGTTAAACGATTCAAATTAACTCATTTAATCTGATAATGTATTATGAATAATCTATATTATTCATAATGTGTTGCCCAAGTATTGAATGAGTACACTTCATATTATGGGACTCTCTAAGTTTAGGTTTATCCGTCACGAAATCCAATTTCGTGTCCAAAATATACTCACTCGTAAATTATGATGACCATATATAATCTCACTAAACTATACAAGTAAAGGTCATTATATACGTATAATCCCCCTATCACAAGCTATCCATATTATACCGATGATATAGATGAGAACATCAAATCCATGAGGTATAATAAGGTTGACTTATAAATTTATGATATCTAAATAAAACTCGGAACTTGCTTCCGCAATGTACCTGTAGGAACCGATTTCCTAGCGTAGCGAAAATACCTTAGGCACCCGAATCGGACTTGAAAATTTTTTCTGCCCTTCTCCTTCTTAGGTCGAATCTGACCAGCCCTTGGGCTGATGCTTTGCTTATATTTTCAACAATATTTCAGCCATGGAATAGTCCCCAAACAGTAGCTCAGATCTAATCCATTTTCACCCAACAATGCTCCTAACTCACGCCCAAATCAGCCCCTGAAAAGCGTGTCTTATGACGGTATTTCATATCTAAATTTTCTTACTAAAACAGCCCCACAATACCCTTGAAATATCCCTTTGAATATCCAAAATTTTCCGGACTAAAAAATAAAACAAACCGAATCTGTAAACTCCTAACAAGTGGCGGCAGTAAGCAAAAATTATGCTTACTGCCATGTGATAAATATATAATATATATATATATATATATATATATTATATATATATTTTAGATCCAATTTTGAATGGACTTCCGTGCTATGTCTCATAACCAACAAATACTAGTATAGGCTAGACTCATAAGAATACAATCTCTAAACACTTTAGAGATTGAACTAGGATATGTCACACACTCAAATCTTTTTTTTCTTTTTTATTTTTCTTCAAATTTTGAGAGAAAACTTAGAACAAGAAGCTAGCTAGGGTTTGAAAATATGAATTGACTAAAGAAAAACTTTTTTTCCTTTTTATGCTTAGGGTTAAATTTTCTAAAATAAACAAACCCTAAGGCCTATTCATCTATCATATTTTTGGCCAGTCTTAAAAATTCAAAAAAAAATTATAACGTCAAATTTTACTTTTGTCATCTTAATGACAATATTAAGTTGCCAAGTAAAAGGTTGTAATATCCAATTTTATAATTATATATATATATATATATATATTAAATTAACAAAATAATTTAATATTTACAATCTTTTAAATATATTAAATGATTAATTCATAATCATTTATAATCATTTATTTAATTAAAAACTTTTATGAAATATAATTTAAAGTTACATGTATGATAAATATATTGTTAATCCCATTAATAATAATGAATATATGAGTATATAATTGGATTATCCAATTACATTTAATTTGCTACAGTATATCGACCTAGCACGGGGATCAAATGGACTTATGGTTCTGAGCTCCAACAATCCCTAAATATGAATTAAACTCTTAATTAAATATTCTCAATTATTAACTTCAGGTTATTCCACTAGAAACTCGAAGCTGCACTCTCATTGTTGTAGATAGATAATATAAGCCGAACTACATCGGTGTCCATCGATATAGTCATTACATACGGATTGGCTCTTCACGAGTGTCTCATAATTAGAGCCGGGTCATAATATCTGTTATACCCTCTATTTATTTTTACCTTAAGTACCATTGATTCTCTAATAAATAATTTATTCATAATCATTATGAATGTTAATCTTTCTATTCGTAATAGAAAGACTTGAACGCTCTAATCATTCAAGTACCGAATCAATCATTAAGGAAGATAATCCTCTACTTCTCGCAAGAATGAGTGAACTCCATATCTATGTAAAACATCATCAGCTACATACTAAACCATGTCCCCAAAAATACATAGCTATTGGTCGGGATTGCTACACCAACCTCATCTTTGTAAATCAAAGGACATAACTTGCCATGTAGGATTTCACAGTACACTTAGGATTCAGATCAATCCATAAATGACCATCTAGTATATTGAAATGAATTTCTTTATTTAACGGAGATTATAAGAAACTTATTTCTATCTGGGTACAGTCTTATATGCTCACATCATATAAGGTGTCATTATTCTCATGTCACAACATGGACGATCCCGAATCAAGGTCTCTATAGAATTATAGAATGAATGGTAACTATAGATAAAACGCAAATAAAGTACCCGTTTTATTTGCTCTCTATGAACTATTTTAGATTACTAACTTTAAACTTAAATCCTCTCGTGTATGACACTCATACATTAAGTCTGAAAGCATATGAGTATCAAGGATAAACAAGATAATTTAAAACATGCGGTCTAAATCAAATATTTGATAAATGAACAATGCATCTTTTATTTTACTAACTGATATGTGTCAGTAAATCTTGACCAGGAACTTTATTTTAGAATTAAAACGTATAGTGACACTTCCTAATGTCAATTACAAACTACGTTGTAAATCCTCAGGTCTTTGTCTAATATATATACATATCATTAAGCCGAATTTAGTTTCAATCTAATCGATATTAAATCGAATACCTATATAAAAGATAAGAGGTGTGACCACAAATAAGTAATATTATGGAAAAGAATGTATTATTCATATTCATGAATAGGACATAAATGCGATTCAGATTGACTCTTCGAGCACTGACCCTAACAGTCTAATCCAGTTTATGAGCCTAAAGCATTTGCATTTGCTTTTGACTTAACCGAATGCAATTGGCTACTTGGTTTGTGAGATTTCTATGTATCCAATGCAAAGTTAAGTTATGATAAGTTTTTCAAAACCCGAATTCGCATTCGTCGATGTTTAAATGAACACAATAATATATATGGGTTAGTTATGATGTTATGATGATGTTTAAATGATTTCGGTAAGTTTCACAGGGTTCAATACCATTCCGTAGCATTTTCAAAAACTTTTTTGAAAGATTTTGAAAACATGAATTCGAGGATTTAAGCTAATTGGATGTCTGAGAATGGTATATTATGATATATTATGATTAATAGGAAGGTTTTATAAGAAAATAGGAAAGATCCAAGAGATCCCAGATCCATTTGTAATATTTCCAGACTTTTCAGGAGATTTTCATCTTTTAGATAGGAAAAAAATTGATGTTATGGATTTGTAATATAAAATATATTTAAGAGTAATGAAACTTAAATTGTTGGAATTGCACTTGATTTATATGTTTCAGGAAAGTCCAAATGTTTGTTATTGTTGAGTCATAAATTCTGTGTAACAGCGATTCTAACCATATTTCACTATTTTTTGACAAATTTAACTAGAAGCATGAGTGCTCACGTAGCTATGTAAGTATTTCATACGATGAATACCTTACATATGAGTTGTAGTTTGTTTCTAGAAAATATGTGTGTACATATATACATAGATATAGTTTTATTATTTCACAATTCACTAGTTATTTGTTTATTGACGATGGATTTGATACGTATTATATGTTGAGTTTGATATGTGCATGGATAAGCTTGTAACATTGATATTTTCAAAGTATATAACTGTGTATGTTTTCTTAAAGTAATTTTCAAGGTAATGCATTAGATGATTTATTTTTTTAGAAAGTTTATATTTTGTTGTAAAAAAATGGATCGAATATTGATTATATTTGAAATCATGAGTTTGTAATAGATGAGAAGGTTTGACTGACATTCGAGATACATGAGCATGTGTTTTAGAAATATATATTAAACTGGGATACAATCCGTGTACATATACATGCCAGATTATTTACCGTGAGATGAGATCTCATGTTGCTAATGTTGTTTCGGATGCCAGTTGTTACAATGGGGATGCCCCATATTACCAGTTTTACCATACTATCATGAGAGATTTATGTTAAGATGTACCCATGTACATATACATGCTGGATTATTTACCATAAAAAGGAGGTCTCTTGTTGCCAGTTTTGCCCCGAATGTCAGTTATTTTCTTTGGGATGTCCTATGTTGTCAGCTTTATCATATTGTCACGAGAGTGTATACGGATAAATGAATAATTTTATTTTATGGAGATTACAAGCGTACGCGGGGCGATGGCCCAATCTTAGTAAATACAACGATGTCGGGGGATATATCTTAATCCCAATCTCTACATATGTATTCCTAGAGTTTATTAGCTTTAACGATTTAAGAATTATGTGTCATGTTTTACAGTTATGTTTATGATTTACGATTTATGTTACAATGTATGTGTGGAAATTTTTGTTGATTAGTTGGTAATGTATCATAACAATACCTGATTGGGGAATATGTGTCACAACAATGTTGGTTATGGAGTTTGTTTGGACAAAATTTGTCTAATACATATTCTATAATAGGTAGTAAATCTCTTACGCACATTGTATGTAGAAACTAGTGCATATAGACGTATATGATGAGTTTAAACATGTTTTGGAAGTTTCTACTATATATTTATAATATATGATATTATACCCTTAACCTATTTTTCTTCTGTATTTATTATACTAGTGTGGTTAGTTACTAAGTTTTATAACTCACACCAATACGGTTTGCTAGTTTTTCAGGTTAGCGACTAGGTTGGTTAGCCATTCAATGCTTTTGGAAAGTCATGCTCGAGATGAAGGATCACCAAGGTTGGAATCATCCACTTTAGAGTCATAGGAAGTGTCGTAAAAGTCTAGAAACCAAGTTATTTATATGTGTATTTTGAATCGTATTGAGCATGTTGTTGTATATATATAAATAAAGGTTTTGATTGGTATGTATAATTGTGGGCACAAAGCCCTTAATTATTGATGATGAGCATTTGATGTGTCTTGAGTGGCGGACCTCGGGTCAATATATATATATATATATTGATATTTATTACAGGTATCATTGTGGTGCTGGATTGTGTTCCAGGTTGCATAAATTTCGGGCATGTCATGTCAGTTTTTCTATAAATTTGAGGCTTATTGAGATAGATTATTTCTGTCTCATGTCGGTAGCATCCTGACTAATATGAGATGTTACAAAGTTCGTATTAGAGCAAAGGGTTTAGATGTCGATGACTGCAGGTACATGGTATCCAATCGTCTGAGTAAGGTTTTTGTTATGTGTAGACCATATAAGTCTTATATATGTAATCTACTTTGATTTGTTATAATTCTAATATGCGGTATATGACATGATATGTTATGATTTTTATTTGATATGTATAAGCTTCTTCTGATATATATGGTCTGCGTGATCCGATATGGATGGAAGAAATTCCATGTAATTTAACGTGATATGATTTGGTGTGATTTGATTCGATGTGATTTGACATGATATGAATGTGTTTGTGATGGAATGAATGATTTCGTGTGATTTGACGTAATTTAAATTTGTATGTTCTAATTTGGTATGACTTGATCCGATTAGGATCCTATATGTTGAAATATATCGAATGTATGAGTTTTGATAGGGTTTTATTTTGGTATGACTGAAATTAATTAGATGTCTAATTTTTGATTTGTTTTAGTGAGGTGTTGACTTGGTTTGGTAAGAGCTGATTGATTTGATTTGTTATAGCTTGACTTGAATTTGATATGACGTGATGCGTATGATCTTCATGGAATGTGTCAATTCTAACGACGTATAGACTAAAATAGATTTTAGATATGGAGAAGATGGATTTGTATGTACAATTAGTTTTGATTGATAAAATATAAGGACAGTGAAATTTCAAAGATGAATTTTTTATAATGAGGTGATAATGTAATATCTCGGATTTTCGGAATATTTTTAGAAGGTTCTCGAATTGAAGTTTAGGTCTCTGAATGGAATGATATTGGAGAATAAGAGTTTGAGTGTTGACAATATGTCGGAATATCTTGAAATGGTGTCTCGTAACTTTGGAAATCGTAAAATTCAAAAGGATCGGTGATAGATATTTTTATATACCATAGATTTTTATTATTTTGATTATAAAATTAGCAAACAAACTCCGATAGAGATGAATTTTGATTCTTTAGAAATATTTTTCGAGGACGAACAGCTTTCGTGTTGAATACTTTTTATAATTCACATCAAAAGAGCCTAAAAAATGATAATTTCCAAAATTTTCCTTACATTGGGACCAAAGTGTAAATTTCATGGTTATTTTGTAATTTCAGAAAATTTCTCTATAAATAGGGTTATCGTTTCCGAAAATTACATAAATGGCACACACCTCATCCAATTTTAGAGAGACTTATAGCATGAGAGAGAAAGAAAACACGGTCGGTACACGTCTTCTGGCTGCCGTCGTAGATGTATGTCACCACCATCGAAAGTGTCTCATCGTGACGTTTATAATGATGTGTGGTGGGACACTTCATGCGCCTTAAGTGGGTCCTACATGCCCGATAATATTAGGGCTGTAATTATTCTGATCTCTACTTCTTTTCTTCGATTTACATGTCGTACCACCCGTCAAATAAAAACTCTTGGAACGTAGTACGAGGCTATCATGGCGATTTTACCGATTAGCACTCGATTTCATGCAAATCAAGCTAAAAACGAGCTATGAATAGTGACTTATTTCATAATTTATGAGTTATTTATTATAGACGCTGGTTTTCGGCATAGCTCAATTAAGAATTTGGTTGGGGCATTAGCGATCCTGCAAAACAAGAAGGTAGAGTGAGCGAGGAGTACTGGCCACCGATATGGTGGATGCCGAAGGCACTCCGATGCCCAAGTCAGTGATGGAATTGAGCTGTAAATACCGTAGAAGGAGAAGCAAGGTTAGATATTTCCTTGATCCCCGTGAGCTATCGTGAGGGCGGTAGGTGGGAGTTCTGAGAGTTCTGGAGTGAATATTATTAAGCTATGAATAGTAGAGTTTATGTCCATTTTCTCGTAGACTTTCTTCTCTTATAGACGCACTTTTGAAAAACGTGTGTATTTATTGCATTTGATTTCTAGTTCGTTGGATACTGGTAAAGGCCGATTCATGAGGGGTAGTTATGCTTATCCGTTGGATGTTGGAAACTGCCGATTCATGAGAGGTATTTATGAGTCTGGGAGTTTCGTAGGCTGGCACATGGTGAGTCTTGGTTACGGTTTGGGTATCATGTTTTACTGGGAATGGGCTTGTGTAATATCTTTGGGCCGATATTTACTTCTAAAGTTGGGCTTCTTTTGAGAGTCTTGGGTCCTATGATTGCAGGATATTAGACCTTCTTTATGTGTGTAGGCTTGAGAAGGCAACTTGGGTCTGGATCTTATTTTGTGTACTGTTAGGGGAATTTGGGGTGTATTTAGTATTAGACTCGAAGCAAAAAGTCAAAATTTCCCTTGGCCCAAATTTGGCCTATACAGTTTGTCCCATACTCTCTAATTCAAAGAGTCATTAGCTTGGACAGTACTCATTGGTCGTGTCGTTTGAACCACAATGGGAAAGTTTTTATTGTCTGGACTAGAACGCGATTGATTGTCTTCAATGTCGCCTGGACAGTGTGGCTAAAGACTTGAATCTAACTCGACTTGAGGTAGGGGAGATGTCCTCAGTCGATCGAATTGGATGTTGATCCCGGTCATAATCCACACGACTGGGCTGAGGACCAATTGAGTCTTCATGTCTGGACTGAATGTAGTCCAAGTCTTCTACTTGCCTAGTCATGTCCCAGTTGACATATCCAAGTAATGTTATTTGAAGAACTTCATTCGATTGGTTAGAGGACCAATGGAGCATTCAGATCGCCTAGACCGAGTTTTGTTCAGGTCTTTAACTCGCCTGATGATGGCCGGAAGGTCATTCTATTGGCTGGTGTGATATAGGGACCTAATCAAGTCGCATGTCATCTGGTACCAGATGAAGATCCGGATTGGTACTTGACTTAATTAATGAGCCTCTTGAGGAAGGAGCTTGTCGGCTCAATCATTTGATACTGTGAATGGACCAAATCGAGTCTACATGTTATCTGAACCAGATGAAGATCCAGGTTTTGTGCCAGACTCAACCATGAGAAAATTGGGGAGTGTTCCCATCTGCTGGACCTGATGAAGGCCAGTATATATTTACTCGTTTGGTGCCGAATAGAGTCTACATGTCGGCGGACCAGAAAAAAGGTCCATTTATTGAACTTGACTTGATCATGAGCCAATTGGGGAGTGTTCCCATCGACTGGACCTGATGAAGGCCAGTAAATCATTCATTCATTTGGTACCGAATAGGGACCAAATCGAGTCTACATGTCGGCTGGACCAGAAGAAGGTCCATTTACTGTACTTGACTCGAACATGAGCCAATTATGGAGTGTTCCCATCGACTGAACCTGAAGAAGGCCAGAGAATCATTCACTTGTTTGGTATCGAATAGAGACCAAATTGAGTCTACAGGTCGACTGGACCAGAAGAAGGTTCATTTACTGAACTTGACTACATCATGATCCAATTGGGGAGTGTTCCCGTCGACTGGACATGACGAAGGCCAGAGAATCATTCACTCGTTTGGTACCGAATAGGGACCAAATCGAGTCTACAGGTCGACTGGACAAGAAGAATGTTCATTTACTAAAATTGACTCCATCATGAGCCAATTGGGGAGTGTTCCTGTCGACTGGACTTGATGAAGGCCAGGAAATCATTCACTCATTTGGTACCGAATAGAGACCAAATCGAGTCTACAGGTCGACTGGATCAGAAGAAGGTCTATTTACTGAACTTGACTCCATCATAAGCGAATTGGGGAGTGTTCCCATCGACTGAACATGATGAAGGCCAGGAAACCATTCACTCGTTTTGGTACTGAATAGGGACCAAATAGAGTCTACATGTCGACTGGACCAGAAAAAGGTCCATTTAATGAACTTGACTCAATCGACAGGATTCTTATTGGCCTTTGCATAAGCCTTCTGTTCCTCGATTTCCTAAACCATAATAAATGCGACATTTATATCGAGGCCACTTTTTTGGTGGGAAAATGAGGTACCAAAATATGGCAAAGTATAAAGAGCTTAAGGGGGGTTCGTTTGCTTCATTTGTAAAATTTCTTCTCAAATCGTGAGGTTGGAGCACTCTCCTTGAATCCAAGGTATCCTTCGTTTCCTTTTTCATGTTCTTCAGTTCTTCAATCTGTTCATAAAGTATATTCAACCTGTTCTTGGCTAGGATAAGGACTTTGATTTTTAATTGGTTTAGGGATTTCTAGGACTGTGTTTGTGTGAAACTTAGGTTTGATCTTCTGCCATATTGGTTTTAGGTTGATTCGTTGTTTGTAGCATGAGTTCGTATGTCATTTGAGAGCTGCTCGAGTTCAAGTGATTCACTGATGGATATGTATGTAGGCTCGCCCTTGCGGATTATCTCCCCAGATAGGATGTATGGTGGGGACTTGATGGTTGTTCGCGACTGATAGGTGATGTCGTACTCTCCAAGTTCAACAGCCTATTTGGTTAGTCTGTCGAATAGTTCGGGCTTGTGAAGATGCTCCTCAATAGGTAGGTGGAGTAAACAGTGACTGGATGGCCCTGAAAATAGGGACGAAGCTCTGTGTCACCGTCACTAGGGAAAGAATCAATTTCTCCATTTAAGTATACCGAGACTCTAGGTCGAGCAGTGATTTACTTACATAGTAGACTGGGAGTTGTTACCCTCCCTATTCTCTAATTAAAACTGTGCTAACCGTTTGCGGTCAAAATCCAAGGTAGAGGAATAACCTTTCTCCGTCGACTGGTTTAGACAAGAGTGGAGGTGTGGTCAAGTATTCTTTAAGTCTTTTTAAGTCCTTTTTACAGGCTGGTGTCCATTCAAATTTCTTTGCCTTCCCAAGGGTGGAGAAAAATAAGAAAATCTTGTCTGTAGACTTGGAGATGAACCTGTTAAGAGCGACGATCCTCCCCGCAAGTCGCATGATTTCTTTGGGGTTTGTTGGGGATTGAATGTCGATGATGAATTTTATCTGCTCTGAGTTAGCTTCTATACCACGTCGAGTGACCAGGTACCCAAGAAATTTCCCCAAAATTACTCCGAATGAAAACTTGGTGGGGTTTAGCTTCATCTCATACTTCCTCATCACGTCGAATGCCTCATCCAGGTAGGCCAAGTGTTACTTGGCTTGTAGTGAATTCTCCAACATGTCATCAATGTAGACATCCATGGTTTTCCCAATTTGATGGGAAAATATCTTGTTGACGAGGCGTTGGTAGGTAGCCCTAGCATTCTTAAGTCCGAATGGCATCACTTTATAACAATAGATTCTCCTATTTGTGATGAAGACCGTCTTCTCCTGATCGTCTGGATGCATGAGGATGTGGTTGTAGCCTGAATATGCATCCATGAAACTCGGTAATTCATGTCCAGCTGTAGCATCGACCATTGAGTCAATATGAAGGAGTGTGAAAGAATCCTTCGGACACGCTTTGTTCAAGTCGTGAAATCAATATAGACTCGCCGTTTCCCATTCTTCTTCCGTACTACAACGATATTAGCGAGCCATTCCGAGTATTGTAATTCTCTAATGGCCCCATTCTCCAACAAATTTTGGACTTCTTCATGATGACTCGGTTCCTCTCTGGGGTGAACTTCCTATTCTTCTGCTTGACAGGTTGGTAGTCTGGATCCACACTTAGTTTGTATGTCATCAAATATATCTTCATACGACCAAGTGAATAAGTCATATTGCTTATTGAAGAAATCAACCAATTCGGTGCATAACGCGGGATCAAGGTCAGCCCGACTTGGGTTTTATGATCTGGGCAGAGCGGATGAATCTGGAACTCATCGAGTTCCTCTACTTTGGGAGTGTTTGTGTAGTCTCGACAAGATCCCTCGTGTAATTGCTATACCGACTAGGATTTTGCCTTGAGGTTCGTTTGATAGCAACTTCTGGAAGTAAGTTGGTCTCATTTGATTTCTTGGACACCCCATTTGGTAGGAAATTTCAGTACCTGATGATAAGTAGACGAGACGGCCCTCATGTCGTGAATCCAAGGTCGTCTCATTATCAGGTTATAGGCTAAAGGGCATTTCGGGACCAGGAATGTGGTTATTTTATTGACTCCGCCTGCGTATACTGGGAGAGAGATTTCCCCCATAGTGAATTTCTATTCCCCGCTGAAGCCTATCAAAGTCGTAGATTGATGATTTATTTTCTCTAATCCTTCTCCCATGTCATTAAGGGCGGTTAGGAAGATGATGTTGCCTGATGACCCCGTGTCGACTAGCACTCTCTTGATCATGAAGTTGTCCACTTGCAAGGATATCACCAATGCGTCATGGTGGGGATTCTTATGACTGGATACTTTATCGTCCATGAATTCAATTACCAAATCGGTGTAGTATCCCGCTAGCATCACTGAGTGATCCGAGGCGACAGTCGTTACCATTCTGGTATGTCGCTTCACCGCGGAATGGGAGATCCCACTAACTTTTGATCCGCTCGAGATGACATTAAAAGTGTTATTATCGGTGGAGGTGATAATGGTCGATCTTTTCGCTTTCCTCTGTCGTCTCTCCTTGCAATCATCGTTTTCCCTTTCTACGTGAGCAGGTCTTTCAGGTGTCACTTATTTAGTGGCTCCAAGACCTCCAATCTCAATGCTATACAATCGGTTGTTGTGTGGTCGTAGTCTCGGTGGAATTTATACCACTTACTAGTATCTTTCCTCCCGGAGCCTTCCTTGGAGCATGGAGGCCATTTTACTTCACTTTTTATTTTCCTGAGGACTGAAACAAGTTCACCCGGTGATATGGTGAAGTTGTAGTCTGGGAGTCTAGGGGCGCTATAAGGAGTTTTCTCCTTATTTTTGAATGAATTTAGTATGCTATTGGGAGCTCTGTCGTAGGGACGAATATCCCTCCCACAATAAGCTCTTTGATCAATTAATTGTTGGCTTCTCCTACCGAATTTTTTCGGTCATTCGGAAAGGTATATCATCTTCTCTTGTAAACTGGATGAGCTCTCCCTCTTTTTATTCATTTTATCTTCTTCCCATCTAATCTCTGTTCAGGCTCTGGCCATTGTCTGGTCCATAGTGTAGCATCTGTTCTTTGTCATCTTTTTATAGAGCCCGCTGTCAGCCAACAACCCATTCCTAAATGCTTCCACTGTCATCGGTTGGTGGAGATCTGGGATAACGATTCTTTCCTTGTTGAAGTGTGACATGTAGCGTTGCAGAGATTCTTCATTCCGTTGTTATATGGCGTTGAGGTCATCTGTGGTCTTCTCGAATTTGCAAAAAACTAGCAAAATATTCCATGAACTTGTCTACCAATTCTTTGTAGGATCCAATTGATCAGTACTGTAGATTGATAAACCATGTAAGGGCTGGGCCGGCTAGTGTCTCACCGAATCCCCTACGCATACCAATCTCTCGCTGGTGTGAAGATAGGACTGTGGACATCATTTTGTATTTGTAATGGATTTTATGATCGTTGGGTCGGTTGATCCATCGTACAGCTTCATATCCGGTGGATTGAATTTTCACTGGAGTTCAACTGAGTTGATCACCTCGACGAAAGAGGTGTCTAAAATGGTACCAGCTCTGCTTCTTTTCAGTGGTAGCCTGGTGCCGGATAGGCTGGACAGAATTGCCTCCTTGAATTCCTCAATCTTCATGCGCATGGATGAGGCTATATTTGGAGTCTGCTCGGCTGGTGGTATTTTCTGATTACTCTCGTGACTTGTTGGATGATCTTCAGGTGAGGGAATGTCGCCTGTTTCATTGTCGGGTGCCTCCATGAAGTTAGGCCGGTGGTCAGGTCGATTAGAAGGTTCTGGGAATCCTCCTCATCTGAAAGTGGATGAAATATGCTCCAATTATCTTTCAAGGTCGCTATTAGAACTCTTCATGGTTGAATTCTCCTTTTCCAAAACCTGTAATCGTTCCTGGAGGATGGCCAATTAGTTTGCTAGAAGATCCGAAGGCTCGCTGCTCGCAGCCATTATTATGTTTGCAAGTCCCTAGAATGAATAGAGGTTTGTTTACTATAAATTACTAGAGCCCCAAGGTGGGCGCCAAATTGTAGACGCTGGTTTTCGGCTGAGGTCCACAATCGAGAATTTGGTTGGGGCACTAGCGATCCTACAAATAATAAGGTAGAGTGAGCGGGGAGTACTGGCCACCAGTGTGGTGGATGTCGAAGGCACTCCGATGCCCAAGTCAGTGATGGAAATGAGCGGTAAATGTCGTAGAAGGAGGAGCAAGGTCAAGAGTAAATATAGCTACAGTGAGGGCGGTAGGTAGGGGGTTCTAAGAGTTCTAGAGTGAATATTATTAAGCTATGAATAGTAGAGCTTGTGTCCCCTTTCTCATAGACTTTTTTCTCTTATATACACACTCTCGGAAAATGTGTGTATTTATTGTATTTAATTGCTAGTCCGTTGGATGCTAGTAACGGCCGATTCATGAGGGGTAGTTATGTTTATCCGTTGGATGCTAGAAACGGCCGATTCATAAAGGGTATTTATGAGTCTGGGCATTTCGTGGGCTGGCACATGGTCAGTCTTAGTTACGGTTTGGGTATGGTGTTTTACTGGGTGTGGGCTTGTGTAATATCTTTGGGCCGATATTTACTTCTAAAGTTGGGCTTCCTTTGAGAGTCTTGGGTCCTATGATTGCAGGATATTGGACTTTCTTTATGTGTAGGCTTGAGATGGCAACTTGGGTCTGGATTTTATTTTGGGTATTGTTATGGAAATTTGGGGTGTATTTAGTATTGGGCTCGAAGCGAAAAGTAAAAATTTCCCTTGGCCCATATATTTATCGATTGATGATGAATTTTATGCGTGTTATGTGATAAGCTTGATATAAGTGGATAAGCTTGTAACATTGATATTTTTTCAAAGTATATAGTTGTGTATGTTTTATTAAATGAATTTTTTAGGTAATGCATTAGATGATTTAGTTTTTAGATAGTTTATTTGATATAAAAGAATGGATTTGATATTGATTATGTTTGATAGTATGAGTTTGTAATATATGAGAAAGTTTATCTGATATTTGAGATACATGAGCATGTATTTTAGAAATACTTTTTATGATAGAATGCACTCCGTGTACATATACGTGCCAGATTATTTACCATGAGACAATATCTCATATTGCTAGTTTTGCTCCGGATGCCAATTATTACCGTGGGGATGTCCCATGTTTCCAGTTTTACCATATTATCACGAGAGCTTTATGTTAGGATGCACTCGAGTATATACGTACCAAATTATTTGCCGTGAGACAAGGTCTCATGTTGCCAGTTTTACTTCGGATGCTAGTTATTGTCGTGGTGATGCCCTCTGTTGCCAGCTTTATTGTATTTTCAGAGAGTGTACACAGATGAATGAATAATTTTATTTTATGCAGATATGCAAGCGTATGCAGGGGCGATGGCCGAATCCCGATATGTATGGCGTTGTCGGGGGTGATATCCCAATCCCGATCGCTACATATATATTCTCAAAGCTTATTACTTTTTCATGATTTAAGAATTATGTAACATGTTTTACAGTTACGCTTTATGATTTACAATTTATGTTGCAATGTGTGGGTGGAGAGTTTGGTTGATGAGTTGTTAATGTGTCATATGAGTGCTGGATTGGGGAGTGTTGGTTAAGGAGTTTGTTCGAACAATATTTGCCTCATATATATTCTATAATAGATAATGAATCTCATACGAGATTTGTATGCAGAAACTAGTACATATAGACGTATATGATGAGTTTAAACATGTTTTGTAAGTTTTTGCCATATATTTTTTTATATATGTTATTATATCCTTAACCTATTTTTCTTCTATTATTTATGATACGAAGTGTTATTTTTTACTGAGTTTTATAAATAAATGTTTTGATTGGTATGTGTAATTATGAGCACGAAGCCCTTAAATATTAATGGTGAGTATTTGATGTGTCTTGAGTGCGGACCTGAGGTCCTTATTTATATTGATGTTTATCACACGTCTCATTGTGGTGTTGGATTGTGTTCCATGATGCATAGATTTAGGGCATGTCATGTTTGTTTTTCTGTAAATTTGAGGCTTATAGAGATGGGTTATTCCTGTCTCATGCTAGTAGCATCCTAACTCAGGCGGTATGTTATATTATGTTTAATCTGATCCAATGCCCAACATTTGTTTTGTTTTATTTGTTCTAAAGCAATATGTTTTTTTAACTTATTATATTCTAACATAAGGGCTTAAACATTGATAAATTATTATATTACTAATATATGTTGTCAAAGAAATGAAATAAAAAATTATCCCAACTCTGAAGTCTATTAGGATAAACTAAATAGATATATTATTATTATTATATTATTATTATTATTATTATTATTATTATTATTATTATATTATTATTATTATTATTATTATTATTATTATTATTATTATTATTATTATTAATTTTTGCGTCCAATGTATTTCAGTGCTAAATAAAATTTTCTGAAGCTATAGGTCGGATATTGCGACAAAATAATTTGACGCTAAAAGTTAGACTTTTAGCGTTGTTTATTTTCGACGCTAAAGTATATTAAAAAAATAATATTTGTATACTCACAACGGTGATTTTTTTACTATTAGCGTCGAATATTTCAATGCCAAAAACACATTTAGCGTCGACTAGTTCGACGAAAATAGTTAACAAATGTGTTTTTTTTAAAAATTATTAATTTACTGCTTTTTGGTCTAAATTAATTAATTTAATATTTAATTTAATTGGAAAAAAATTCCTGATTAAAAACAGAATTACGAAATATTATAATAATTATTTTATTATTATATTAAAAAAAGTTTTAGAAAAAATACATATTATATTAAAACTATTTGTTCAAAATGTTTATACAAATAGATATAAAATTTATTGCTACTGTGATGAGGGGACGTTCGATCCTGATGCACCGTGACTGAGTGAGGCCTCCAACATCTAGCAGAAAGCCAGCATTTCCTGTTCGAACTTCTCCATCTTCTTCTCGTGGTCTAACTTGACATGTTGTAGCTCCTCCTTAGTCTTCTTCAGATCGTCTCGGGTGGTGATTAACTGATCTTCGGTGGTGGTTAGCCGATCTTGGGTGGTGGTTAGCCGGTCTTGGGTGGTGGCTAGCTGGTCTTGGGTGGTGACTAACTGGTCTCGATGAGAGGAGGCATTGTCCGAATTAATAATATTACGTGCAGATGACATCGGCTTCTTACGAGTGCCAAGGCCAACGTTGTAAGCTGTCTGATTCTTGAAAACCAATTGCGATAACTGCTCATCTGGTATCGGTCGGACCCTGTCTCCTGAGTTTGATGTTGAAGTTCCATCATTTTGTTCTGTTTAAAAAAATAAGTTAATGTTAGAATTTGAAAAAAAAAATTTAACATATATAATAATAATTATTTTGTTTTAAAAACTGAAACTTATATAGAAGCGTTCGGCTTCTTCATTTATCCATTTGTTTTTCTCATTGTAATGCGTCACTCGGAAAAAATCTGGAAATGATTGCACATCACATGTGCTACTCTGTTAAAAACAGAAAATAAATTCAGTATTATTCCACATTAGTAAAAATAATGAACTGTTAACTTTTACGTTATGATATATTTACCTCAGAATGTTCGGCACGATGGTTAAAAAGCAAGTGACTTCGATTTTCCACATTTGCGTAACATTTATCATGCATTTAACAACACTGTAAGTACCGAAAACAAAGACAATTATAAATTTCCGTTTATTTTAAAATTTACCTCGTGTTTCTTGCTAGACCAAAGCTCACATAAGAATGTCTAGTCTTACTCCTCTATAAAATCAGGCTTATGTTGTGGAGCATCTGAAGGTCCATGTTCGTCGAATATTGGTTTCAGGACTTTTGTCCTATAATCTTTATAAGTTTCCCCATGTGGTAGTCAATATACTGTTGGACATTCACTTTGGTCAGATCGAAGTCGAACCACTCCTACATGAATAACAACCGAGTAAAAATAAGTATAAAATAAAAATTTTAACTAACAAACAATATCAAAAACTTAATACCTTACGGAAACTCACAAGTAGCGAAGAGAATAGCTGGTTGATTTTCGTCTCCCACGGTATCTTTCTCCAAGAAACGTAGTTTTGTGGAGCTTCAAACTGAGCTGTAGCTCCAATGGCTGTAGTAAACGCTAAATTATGTTGTCCGACTTGACTTTGTCCATCATCTGATATCTTAATCCGGATACTGCCGTGAGCCTTAACGTGCTTAGCCAACCCCAGGCCATGAGTGCATCCTCGACCTTTCGCTGTACTGGACTCACCTGTGCTAGCAGAGACTCCATCGAGGCTAGTTGTCCTTGTTGATGTAGATGGAGTCGCATTAGCCCGTCTGCGATTGCCCGGTGCCATCTGCAAAAACACACAAAGGTTTAGGTTTCCATCACAATAACTCATTAATTATTTATTTAAGCATATACATATATATATATATATTTAGTTGATAAATTAAATAGTTTACAGAAAAATTATATTTAGTTAATTAATAACTAATCTACATATATGAATCATAAACCACTAATAAAAAGTATATAATAAACATAATCATAAAAAATAAAAATAATAAAGAAATATGAAAGAAGATTTACCTTATGGAAAATTGATTACAATTTTATTGAAAATTTGTAGGAGAGTTGTGAGGTTGTAGAGGTGAGATTCTCATACTTCAGAGGATGAAATTGAAGAGAATGAGAGAAAAAGCAGAGGGGGAGAAGAGTTGGTGGCATTCTGCATTTTAATCTATCTTTAGCGTCGAATCACTAAATTCGACGCTAAAAGTTAGTCTTTTTAGCTTCGAATCTCCTATTTCGACGCTAAATGTCTGATTTTTAGCGTCGATTTCAAATTTAGACGCTAAAAATTAAAGGATTGTTGGTGGTATCTTCATAAACCTTTAGCGACGCTACTTCGTTGTCGTTAAATTTCAAGTTTTTGGCGTCGAATATGATTTTTGACACTAAAAGTATAACATTTAGCGTCGCAATTTTATGTCGACGCCAAATATTATTGGAATAGTTAAAACACGTTAGCGTCGAATAATTTTCGACGCTATAAGTCGTACTTTTAGCTTCAATATGTGAATTCGACGAAAAAAAATTGAATATTTGGCGTCGAATATGATTTTCGTCTCTAAAATCTTGATATTTGACGTCGAATATTAATTACGATGCTAAAAGTGATTATTTGCGTCAAAAATGGTTTCGACGCTAAATTATTGAACGCTAAAGGCCATAATTTTTGTAGTGTGACGAAATCGTCCAGGGCTTCATATCATTGTAAAAATCCTTATGCAAATGACCATTGAGATTTTGCTGGTGTTTATCTTTTGTAGTAGTTATTACAATTTTTGGAAAGAAAATTTTTCCGTGGTAAGTTATTACAATTATTTTTATTAATGGAATCCCGTCCGAATACAAAAAAATTAAATGATATCTTATTTACTCACTTTATCATGAAAAATCGAATACAATTATTTGGAGTATGAGTATCTTAAACAAATAAATTAGTAAGCTGCTTAACAACAACAATGGGTGCTTAACTTTTCTATTTCATTCGGGGGTTAGCTTGCATTTGCAGGCTACTGTTAGTTTTAAGTTTGATTGAATCTATAAAATTATTTTATCGTTTTGATATTCGAGGCTAAGAAAATATCCGTACAAATATACAATTATCATTATTCAAAATGGAAAAATATAGCGCATGATCTGAGCTTGAGATCCTGAATTCAAATATAGAGAGTATTTTTTGTAAAAACCTGAGACAAACAAGTTTTCACCTTCTCTGTTTAAGTTTAGAAAAGATGGTTGATAGGGCTGATAGATGGATGACGAGGAGCAAGAGTCACCGTGATCAGCTATATATACCAATTTGCTATAAAATGGATTTCTTCTTTCTAAAACCATCCAATCCCATGCACAAACTATACATATCTTCATCTTATGACGGACACCAAACGTGTCAAAATCCACAAGTTTATACGGTCAACTTAATCATGATTTATGAATTCTTCATTTTGAGAACTATCGAAGTACTTGTTAAGTTGGCAGTTTAGTACTAGCAAATAAATACACTGAGCATCGATTTAATTATGATATATGAGTGCTTCATTTTGAGCACTATCTAAATAATTATTATAACTTTCCACCAATGATGTTAAGTGGTTTATATTGGGGTTATACGCGGCGGAAATGTGATTCATACGAAATCATAATTTAAAAATTTTTGAACTTATCGATTAAATTATTTAATATCCTAAATGAATAATTATTTCATATTTCACCTCAACATATTATTCGATGGAGGGAACTTGGGAATAGCTGCCTGATAGATGGATAACGAGGAGTAAGAGTCATCATGATCAGCTACACCAATGAGCTATAAAATGGATTTCTACTTTCTAAAGCCTTCCAATCCCATGCATAAACTATACTTGTTAAAAATCCACAAGTTTATACGGTCAACTTAATTATGATTTATGAATGCTTCATTTTGAGAACTATCTAAATACTTGTTAAGTTGGCAGTTTAGTACTAGCAAATAAATACACTGAGCATCAATTTAATTATGATTTATGAGTGCAAAATTTTGAGCACTATCTAAATACTTATTATAAGTTTCCACCTATGATGTTAAGTGGTCTAATCGAGTTGTTATGAGTCTAAAGCATTTGCATTTGCTTTTGACTCAACCAAATGCAATTGGCTATTTGGATTGTGAGATTTCTGTGTATCGAATGTAGAGTTAAATTGTGATAGGTTTTTTAAAATATCATATTACGTGTATTTTAATAATAATAAATAATTAAGACTCGGTTTCTTATAGATTATTATTTAATAACTATCTATCATAATTTATAAAAGCTCAAATAATGAAATTCAACTAGTAATTTCCAAAAAAATAATAATAATAATAATAATAAAAAATTAAATTAGAGGTTTTTATTACACGGATTAGCATGAGGACTCTGATATTTTATTGATATTTCCCTTAGACTTGGACTGGAACTTTCTGTGCTATCAGAACAGGATTTGGATCATCCAAGAGACGAAGCATGTAAAGAACAAAAGTTCGAATATTACATTTTATTGAATGAAAAATAAGCAATAAATTAGGGTTTTTGACACAGTCCTTTATATTAAAACCCTAAATATCATGTAATTATTTAAGAGGGCCAGGCAATCTCAATGAGTGAAACATAATTAAATACTAATAAAACAAGAAAAGAAAATATGACTTAAATCTACATTTGAAAAAATTTTGACACAAGTCGTGAAAATAAGGAGAAAATATTGTAATTGCTATCAAAACTATTTTAAAGAGGAATTTGAGGATGACTTGTGGATCAAAACGGCATAATAAATCAACACTATATACGTCTTCTTGATAACTTTGAATTGATATATTATACGTCGAAAACGGACACATATAACTCATATTATCACCCTTTAAAAATGAGAATATCAAATCTCCTACATCACCAAATCTAAAAATTAAGTAGAAAATAATGAAAACAGCTTAAAGCATGAAGGTGCAAAGGAAGTATCCAATATCTGAAGAGAGAGAGAGAGACAAGTGTTAGGCAGAAAGAACGAAACCTTTTAGCCACAGTAACTTTTGCGATGACAAATATTATAACGAGTCCAATTCAAATAAAAAGCTCTTGGCAATTTCTTATTAAAATCGGATTGGACAAAAAATTATTTATTATGAAAAATTTTTAGACATAATTCAACCAATCTAACCGGTGAACCATTTAATCTTTTACATCACCGATTTGATTACCGATGCGATTTTGAAAACACTGATTCTTTTAGCAGAGCCCTCAAGGCCTCTACTATAAATAACGGATTAAGATTTGTTAGCAACCCATCTCAAAACTTCTTGCTAATCCTCTTCGTTTGACAAATTGCTTAAGCATTTGATATCTGCAAATGGGGTCTGTTCCTAAATATCATGACTATGTTCTCTCTGTCATCATGATGCTTTTGCCTGCATTGTGTTACTCTCAAGAAAAATTTACAAGGTCGAGAGCTACTTTCTATAATAGCCAAGATGGTTTAGGGACACCAAGTATGTAAAAATTCTCACTTCTATATTATACAAGTCATGCACAAGTTTATGTGAATTATCAATTCACTCCATTATTATGCTTCAGATTTTTCTTTTCTTTTTTATATGAACTAATATTCCTGTGGATGATTCAGCTGGGGCTTGTGGGTTTGGTGAATATGGAAGAACTGTAAATGATGCCAACGTGGCCGGTGTGTCGAGGCTGTGGAAAAATGGAATGGGCTGTGGAGCTTGCTATCAGGTAATGATTATAATTGCAACCGGCCACTAAATCATTTCACTTTATAAAGTTACGATAAGAGTATTGCTTAGCCTGTGCATTTATGGCTTTATGTGTCACATATTGTAGCTGTATATTCCCTCTGATGCCGCTTAAAAAATCTGAAGGTCAAGGTCATCACTAATTTTATTACCACTATCAAATAATCTAGTAATTCTTTCGCTTTTGTACTTGAAGGATGAAGATGATTATCATCTCCCCATTATTTAGGTCATTTTGTTCTTTTTAATCTCAGGTCCTTTTTGAGATTTGGTGAACCTTCGTGCCCGGCCAAGCATGCACGGTTTTGTTTTGGGAGGCCTCCTGTAAGGTGCGCGACTCGAACCAAGACATTTTGAGCCATATAAGAGTTAACTTGCTACCATCAGATTACTGGTCAAGCCGAACACCTAAGTCTAGCATATATAGGGCAAATTACCAATCAAAAGAACCTCGATAATTAAGGGATGATGATAAGTTTAGCAGATTCAGTACAGATAATGACATTTACTTGTTAACTAATAATTAAATACAGGTGAGGTGCAGGATACCACAAGTATGCAAAGATGAGGGAGTGTACGTAGTGGCGACTGACTATGGAGAAGGAGACAGGACGGACTTCATCCTCAGCTCACGTGCATACGAAGGAATGGCACGTACTGATGCGTCATCAAAGCTATTTGATTACGGTGTAGTTGAAGTGGAATTCCGGAGAACCCCTTGCCGGTTCAACGGCAACAACATCTTGTACCAGATCCATGAAGCCAGCAATCTCCCACATTACCTAGGCATGGTCATATTATATGTACCAGGCCAATACGACGTCTCAGAAGTTCAAATATGGCGAGTAAGTAGATCAAACTTTTACAAATTAATGATTTTAACAATTTGTTTTTCTCATCAGAATATATAAATGTTTTTGGAACGCATATATGCAGGAGGAAGATAGAGAATGGGTAGGAATGAGAAGGCATATGGGTCATTTTTGACAATGTTAATATACCACACTCACCAGTTTATTTGAGGTACGGAATGAGGAATAGCGCAGGGCTTACATGGGTTGAGGATAAAAATGCTGTTCCTACTGATTTGAAGGCTGGAGTTACTTATGAATCAGAAATTCAACTTTGAATAAACAAAAAAAAAAAAAACTTCCATATATAGCACTTAGAAAATACCCCAAGTTCTGTTATTATAAATTGCAAAATAAATCTTGGGGTTGTGCACTTTTAATTTGATCATCTAATGAATATGTATCATAATATATGATGAATAAAGTTCCACTTTGTTACACAACTTTTATTTCTTTACTTTAATTGATTATATTACTAAAGAACGTGTCATGGGAGATTATGAAAAATCAGCAGAAAATTTTAACGGTTGGTCATTTTTGTAAATTAGCAAAACATTTTAGGCATTTTTCATAAATTTCCAATAAAGAAAAAGGTCTCCAATTTATGCAATCATATGGTAAATTGATAGTCTTGTCAGAATCGAATATTATTTATCAATGTTTTCAAAAGTTTTAAAAATCTGCATTTTTAGTTTTTGAATTGATGTTTTATTATTTCAAGCCTGAACTCAAATAAATAAATTTTGAATTGTGATTTTCACTCATTCATCGCCAGCTCCGACAAGCGTCGAGCTGATCGAAAGGATTTTGTTGAAAAAAGTAACTGAAGGAGGAGGTTGTGCGAGGGCGATGATTTATGGGAGGGACGGTCATGAATGTCTTGAATTTTATTGGGTCCTAAATAAATTATTAAAATGTAAATAATCAAAAAAAAATATTTAAGATATTTTATATACTAAAAATTAAATTTTATCTAGATTTGAGGCCTTAATTTTATTCAAAATTTGAGGACCTAATGGACCGCCTGTGTCAACTTCTCTCAATACCACTTTTAATTTGGGGGCAGATACAGATTTAGGATTTTCAGAGTTTTGACGCATAGATCCGATATTCTAAACGAGGTAATTCAATGTAAATTAAATAAAGTTAGGGTTTCAGAAGCGAATATAAGCTGTTTAATTGAATCTCTTAAAAAAATCAAAATTTTCTCATATCAACATGTGTTCGGGATCTCCAAAACGATGTTTAGGGGAAACTGTGAAGAAAATAATGAAATCTATTGAGAAATTGAATTCTAATAAAGAGATTCCGTACAACTGTGGATATAAATTTCCTCAAAGTAATGAAATTATTAGTGAAGATAATGCAGTGGGGTGAAAATTCTGCGAAAATGACGATAAACTTTTCACGTGAGAATTTAGGATTAGAAAGTGATAAGGTTTATGTTAAAACTAGAAAATAAAGATGCAGTGTACAGGGGGAAAAATTTGCATTGTTCTTGACATAATTATTATACCCACAATGTTGTTTCATGGAACAAGACAATTTGCATAATTATGAATTCATATGAAAAGGTGATAATAAGATAATCTAAATGTGCTTATTGATTTCGATTTGACAGATCAACATTAATTATGTCTCAAAATGATGAAAAAAATGTTTATAATCTATGAGAACAAAATCCACAGGCTCATAGATTTAGGTTCGAAGGCTAATAATTACATGAATTTTTCATTTACTCACTTTATTGTGAGGAATTAAACTCATCTACTACTATATGGAATATGGGTGTATTGATCAAGTGAACTATCACTTATCGACAATAATAATCCTAATGTGTTTATGAATTCTCAACAAAAACCTTAATATTAAATAATTATAATAAAAAACAGAATATTAAAAGCAATCACAAAAAACAGCACAAGTTATTTTGGTGACGAAGTGTAAAACTCGTGCGAATAAAAAATCACTTCAAGTATCTCGGCTACCGGCCCAAAATTCACTATATGAGAAAGGCTTACAGTGATGGTAAAAGACCTATGATGGCAACTTCACCGACTCTAGCACCTCTAGACTGCAAGAACTCGAAGAAGTCCTCGAGCCCGTACCCCACGGTTTCTTCAGAACCTCTGAAATCTCTGAGCGGATATACTCTGCAAGCTCTGAATGCCAATACATAATCTCTTATTTTCGAACACCATCTAGTTTCAAAACCTAAATTTTAATTCGAAAACCTTTCAGAACTGTTCCGAAAAACTCGGAATATTGCAGTATGGTAGACCGGTATGAAATATCCCGGTTCTAGAGAGCGTGTAAAATTTCCCAAGACATATCAGGGACACTGATATGCTAGTATCAAAGATCGGTATACTGGTCACAGTGTATAAATTCAGGATTTGAGGATTTAAAATATTTTACACATGACCCTAATGCATCTGCATGAATGCGTGAGTTTTATGAGTTTAAAATACTTTATCAAAGAGCCCTAAGTTATAAGATTATACTTGATTTCTTCATTTGACGCTTGAGTCTCCGCATCCAATATGCTTCGACAACTTTTTGTAATGCTAGCGAATGTGCATCGAAGCCGCTAGCATTGTATCATCAAAATCTTTCCTTCAGTGTAATGGCGCTTACACAAAATCCACAACTTTAAAATCAATTAGTATTTTGTTGTACGAAAATTGTTAACTTTATATTAGAGGTGTCTTGAGTTTTGAAGTTTTAGATGAGTTTTTAAAGTAGCATCCATATCCATAAATGATATAAAATTAAAAAATATATATATTTTATTATATTATTAGAAATTAACATAATTTTAAAGTTGTATTATAATTTTAGGTCAAATTTTAAGACTCAATTAACCGTCGGTGTAATTAGACTTCCATAGACGCCTCTATTAATTATGATTTACGAGTGCTTCCGTCCTTCATTTTTTGAGCACTATCTAAATACTTTATTAAGTTTCTATGAACATATGATTATTGTTAAGTAGGTTAATCCAGTTGTTATAAGTCTATAGCATTTTCAATTGCTTTTCACACAATAAACCAATAAACAAGCAAATTGGATAGATTAGGCCTGTGGGATTTTCGGCCTATTACCTTCAACAAGCAATTTCGAAGTAATTATTTCAAGAGGTTTTAATTCCACGGATTAGCATGATGATTTAGTTAGAAATTTTGTTACAATTCTATTTTAAACTTGGACTAGTGTGCTATCACAACAGGATTTGGATACCATATATATGTTGAATTTGTTTTAATATAAATTAAGTGTTTGACAATCAAAGATAAAGTATCTCATTATGCAGGTGGCCGGCGGTTCGGTTATGGTTCAGGTTTCATTCGTTTTTTTTTTTTTTGAAATAAAAAATTGAGATAAATTAAATAATATAATTTAAAATTATGAATTTGAATTTATATAATAAACTTACATTACATAATAATTACATTAAATTACAAATAAAATTCTTATCTAAAAAAAAATAAATTAAATTAAAGAGATTGAACTTTAATTTTTAAGAACTTAAGTTGCCTACGTATCCTCCAGGGGTGAGAGGAATCAAAGCTCATGTAGTTCCATTACATTTGAAAGATATTTCCCCATTGTAATTTTACAAATTATTTAAATATTTAATTATCAATCATCATACGTGGCTGTTGATCCTTCAGCTCCGATTGCACTTGTGATGAGCGGAAAATATATCAATATTTACCGCCCCTTTTACCTAATATTTTGTTTAGTTTCTCGGGTTTGATGAATGTTTTGATGTGTTTTAGTTAATTTTGCAGATAAAATAATATTGGGACTCAATGAAATCATTTAGGACGAAATGTGGGTCAATTAAGGGCAATTATTGGACTTGATATTTTAATTTTGGAGATTGGAAACTTGAAAGGGCGTTTTTGACGAAGTGCAGTTTTGGAAATTCCAGTTTTGCATATCTGTCGTATTTTGGTCATAACTTTTTACGCCGATATCGGATTGAGCTGATTCAAGTGCCAGATTAAAGCAGACTCACAGATCTACAACGTTGAAAGAGAAAATATTTTGAATTCTGAGGATTTCATGACCGAAATGGATGAACCATCCAGAAGTGTGTGGTGTGTAATTATTAAAGTCATTATCAATCATTTTCAAAGCAAAATATAAATTAATAAATAATTAATAAAAATTATCAAATCATCACCAAACAAGATAAGCAATTAGTGGAGCAATTATTGATTTGGTGGAGTAATTAGTGGAGAAATTAATAATGGATTTGGTGGAGACTTTGATGGATTATTTGATGGAGGCAAAATTTTACCTATAAATACCAAGCCATTTCATTTGTAATTCTCATGCTTTCCTTAGGTTTTTATAAGGAATTTAAGGATTGCATCTTGTTTGTATTTATTTTTAGTAATTTAATTTATGTATTTTAATTTTCAGTAGCAGTAGTTCTTTTCTTCTACTCCTTTCTTTTCTTTTATGTTTTGTAGTTAGATTTCCGCTGGGGGAATGGTGAAGATTTTATTATTTTAATTTAGATTAATCTCCCTTAATTATAATATAAAATTTATTATTCACTAAAAGGAATTACCGTCTTAATGGCTGGTTTTATTTATTTGACATAAAGTGACACCGCCTATATGACTGGTCTTTAGGTGACAGATAATTACCGCCTATATGGCTAGTTTATGGACAAATAATGTTACCGTCTTTATGGCTGGTTGGACTTAATTTAAATCTGACTTAATAAGGAATACCGTCTATATGGCTGGTTGGTAATATCATCGTTAAATTCTATATTATACTAAGGGAGATTTCTAAATTATAAATAGTAAAAGTGGATCCCCCAACCCCAGCATTTTATTTTTATTCTAGGGAAGTGATGAAACACAATACACACACTTAATAATTGATTTTCTTTTTATGGGTATTTCTTTAGTTTGTTTATTGAGTCTTAAGCTTAATGCTTCATGTTGTCTGATCACCAATAGGATTGATGGGGTAAATCTAAAATGAACTAGACATAGGGATTTTAGGTTTCAGCCTTAGATTCAATAGCCCACGATCTTCCTTAAGGATAGATAACCCTTTAATAGATTTCCTTACAGGATAGAAATATACCTGTCGGGCGGGGGTAGCCATAATTGGAACTTGAACTTAATGAATCCAAGGTAATGTGGTTGACATAGGAATATGGTTCAGCTGGGTTATACTGGGTATTTGCGTCTGACCATCGGAAGAGGCTTTTGCATATTTTCGTGTTCCAGGTTAGCAAACTGAATTAGTACACATAAATAAGAGAATCAATTCATCTTTTTAACAGTATTGTGTAGAGTCACGACCCTAGAGCTTTGAGTCTTTTCTTTTATTTTCCTTAGTATTTTCTTTGAGTCTTTTGTACTTTCTTTTGTTTATTTTATTTTTATCTTAATTAAGCAATTCCATATTCAACCAACCAATGCAACCAATTCCATTCTCCCTATAATTAGATATATGTAAATAAATAGATTCAATATTTAATAACAATAGTAGGAATTAAGTCCTCGTGGGATCGATATTTTTATACTACTTGAACGATACGTGCGCTTGCGTTATAAGTGTGTGATTACGCCGGTCAACTTGCAGATACATTATCGAACAAGTCTTCGCATTCATCAGGGGCATCTTATTATTGCCTTAGATCAGCTCGGTTACAATCATTCACATATGTTGTTTACTTCTAGAGTGCTTGAATGTAATGAAGACCGTTTGACTTTCAATATATTGCCTCTAATGCTAAAGGCTTGCTCAACCGCAATGGTGGAAACAGGTGCTGCCAATATCTCTTTAGCAATAATTGATAATACATGACATACTTTTTGATTTCGATTCCACCATTCAAGGATTTAAAATTTTTTACTAACTAAACATTCAATTGAAAACATAAAATTTATAGATAAATAATTATCTAATTTCGGGTTATTAGTCATGTTATCCCTATGTTTTTTATTTCGTTGTAATAACCAACGATCACCTACGCTAAGTCTAGATTACATTACGGTCATTTCGCTAATACTAGATTTTTCTACCGATTACAAGTTATATCTTATGACATATTCATTAAGTAACACTATTAAGTCGGTTTTTATTTTAAATATTATTCTTGTAATCTTAACTTCATTGGTTATTCCTAAATATCCATAATAAGCGGGTAAAGCACTATTCAAACCCTCTAATTTAAATCTAAGATTAAAAACAACAGTAATAAGATAAAGTAAAGTAATGTCTCTAAAATAATTCAACCATTTTTGTTTCATAACAGTAATAGCTTCTAACAAAACAATATCATTAGGATCACTACTATCAACATGGTCATCGAGAGTTCCAACAATATTCAAACTTTCAAGAATAAATAAATATGTCGTAAGATAATAAACTCCGTTAAAAATTAGCGTAGCATCATTAAACACTTTTAAAATCTCTAAAAAAATTTCACAAACTTCCCATTGACTAGGAAAAAATGTGATATGTTGAACATTTTGAGAAAAAAACTACATAATGCATCTTTGTATTGCAAAGCTTGACATAAAAGAAAGTAAGTTGAATTCCAAAGTGTTGGAACATCTCGTGAAAATTTTATCGGTTTAATACCATTAAATTTACAAAACTTGGCCCATTCTCTCCTAACTTGAGAATAAGACCAAATGCAATTAAGTGCTTTTTTAATAGGCTCAATGAAATGTGCTAATTTTTCCAAACTATCTTGAACACATAAATTAAGGACATGACATGTGCAACGAACATGAAAAAATGACCCCCTAAATTTGGTTCGCATATTTGTATTAAATCATTGATTGATGCAGTATTTGCAGATGCATTATCAAATCCAACTGTTAAAATTTTACCTAATAAACCATATTCATCAAAAATTACTTTAATCATTCTATAAATATTTTGTGCAGTATGTTGTTCATCAAAAACTCTAAGTGCAATAAGTCGTTTTTGCATGTTGCATGATGCATCAATCCAATGACAAGTCACACCCATGTATGAGTGTGTTCGCCAATGGTCAAATAGATAAACGTCCTTTAATATATCTAAATATTTCATTTAAAATAATTTTACCATCTTTATATAATTTAAAATTTTGATGTTTTGTTGTATTTCTAGTCATTTTACATGCAGCAGGATTTAAAGCATTTTGAACGTAATTCGTAAAAGCAATTTTTTCACCAAAACTTAAAGAAAGATGTGTCATACAAGTTAATTTAGCAAATTCTTCTCTATTTTTAGCATCATAATAATTAAATAAATCTAAAACACTCGTACCTCTACTAGATGATGCGTACTTGGCCATTTGAGTTTGCGCTGTATCAAGTCCAAGTTCAACCACATGATATCTTTCCAGGAGCTTGATCATATTGCCGTATCCACCAGAAAATTTATAAGAAACCCCACAATAGTTGCATACTACTCTTGAACCTTCATCAGAAACGTTCAAATGAAAATAAATTTTGAAAACATCCGAGCAATGAGACTTAACTTCTCTTCTCCGTGAACTGATACTAGGGCTGCTCTCTTAGGTTGGCACATTTGAAATTGTGTTCACAGATGAGCTTGCCATTAGAGAAATGAGAATGAAAAATAGTAATTTCTAATTTGTAAATTAGAGAATTGAGAATTGAGAAATTGGTGTGTTGAAATAATGAAAAATCACTCATACTTATACAATTTTAGAATATTTTTGTGATACCTAAACTGCGCCTAAAATTAACCGTTTTATTACCGTTATTATGGGTAATTTGAGAAATCCTGGATCTTGTCACCCAAGGCTAGTAGTCGTTGGGTGACTGTCGGAACCGTTTGTAACCGCTGGAATCGAACTATTTCAAACGATTCCAACTGGTTCGGTTAGGGTAAGAACCTTAACCGAACCGGTTAGGTTCTGGTTCGGTTCCGGTTCTGAACCGAAACCTTTATATGTGACATGTGGCATATTTATATGGCTCGCACATACAAGAACATTGTGTGGCGTTTATTAGACACGCTTAGCACTTAACACGTGGTGCAAAAAGAGATTCTACTATAAATAAGTAATTTATTTATTTGAATTTCAAATGAAATTTTGCAAATATTTGAAATTCTGTTTGAAATTAAGTTTCACAAATATTGCAACTCTTCAATAATTGCAACTCATCAAAATTCAAAATTAATAATGAGGTGGTGCATTCAAATGTTGTTTTATTTTCTACAAATGAATAAAGGAAATTCGAAATTATTATCAAATTTTCGTTTTCTCTGGTTCTTTATTTTACTAGAAATTTTTATAAGTTTTCAATAATTCTCTCTATGATTAGTGCAGATTAGGCTTGTTATTACCTGCAAATAATTTGCCTATATATTCCAAAAGTAAATCTCAATTGAAAGGAACAAATAATATTTTAGCTTCGAAAAATTTCATTGCTAAAAGTTAAAATTTCGACGTTAAAGGTCTTATGCGTCGAAGTAAAATTTTGAGGCGAAAGCTTGGTCGAGAAAGGTACTTAGCGTCAAAAACAGTTTTAAATGCTAAATATATATCTTCAGTGACGATATATTTTGTCGCTAAAAGTACTATCTTTAGCATCGAAAATCATTTTGGACGCTAAAAGCGTCGAAATCGATTTTTGACACTAAATACATTCATCGACCAAATTTTCGTGTCAAAATTATATTTCTACGGTAAATATGAAAATAGTAAAAATAAAATAAGAAAATCGTTATAATTAATTTTATAAACTAATTATAAGAAAATTGACATTACAAATTAATTTCAAAATAACTTTCATCACAAAAGTAATTAAATTTTTTTATTAACATAAGAATATCATTACAAATTTATTATTAAAAATTATAACAAGGAAATCTTTATTGATATAAAATTAAAATTAAAAAATTTATCACAACAAAAAAACATAAAGTGATAAACTATAATTTTATATATATTTTCTTCTTATTCACTTTATTTGTTTTTCATTTTTTTCACCATCGTCATTTCCACCATTTCTTCATCTTCATATTCCCCTATTAAAAAAAAGGGTTTTAACATAAAATATAAAAAATGAAACAAAATCCTTGATGTTATAAAATAAGAGAGAAATAGAATAATAGAGTACCTTGTAAACCTGTAGGCTTTTCTTATTAATCATGAATGAATCAATTATACAAGAGTTGTTCTCTATTTATAGAGAGAGGTTAGACTAAGATTAGTATCCCTAAGTAATATAGGATAAACTAAAATATAAAATAAAAGTGAGGGACCATATTATTTAAAACACTTCTCCTTAGACCCATCACTTTAATTTTACAATAATTGACCTAACATTGCCTCATTAAAACCTTACCAGTAAAACCCAATAGGGTAAAAATCTGGTCGAAAAAAAAGAGTACAATGCGCTTTTATCCAACTGTAGTTCATAATGTCAATGAATACGCTCCCCTATGATTCAAAAGATATCATCACGATAATTCATTAAGTTGATGCATGCCAATGCTATATATAAGCTTCTCAAATGTTGATTTCGATAAAGATTTGATAAATAGGTCTGCAAAGTTATCAGTTGAACGTATTTGCTTGACATCAATTTTTTTACGCTATCGTAGCTCATGAATATATAAGAATTTAGGTGAGATGTGCTTGGTTTTGTCTCCATTGATGTACCATTCTCTAATTTGTGCAATACAAGTAACATAATCTTCATATATCAGTGTTGGAATGTATTTGGCAGAGTTTAAGTTACATGTGCTCTGAATGTGATGGATAAGTGACCTTAACCATATATAATCTCTGTTTGCTTCATGTATTGCAAGTATCTCTGAGTGATTGGATGATGTAGCAACAAAAGACTTCTTTGCCTTATGAGGATCAGAGAGATATCCTACATCAGTATAACCAACAAGGCTTAGATTTTGTGTTAGCTCATTTGAATAAAATAAATCCCAAGTCTTTAGTCCCATGAAGATAACATAAGATATGTTTGACGTCATTCCAATATCGTCGAGTTAATGCGGTGCTAAATCTTACCAATAAATTAATTGAGAACACAATATCAGGTAAGGTGCATTGAGCTAAACATAACAAGACACCAATTGGACTAATAGATGATACTTACGAACTAAGTATATCTTCATTATCTTCTTTAGGAAGAAATGAATCCTTTTTAAGATTGAGAGATCGGACTGCCATAAGAGTACTTAATGAATAAACATTATCCATGTTGAAGTGTTTTAGAATCTTCTCAATATATGCAGTCTGATGGATGAACACTTTGTTAATTTTATGCTCGAACTGCAAACTTAGACAACATTTCATTTTTCCCAGGTCATTTGTCTTAAATTCTTTTTTTCAAATATTCATCAGTTTTAGAAATTCTTCAGGAGTTTCAATTAAGTTCATGTCATCGACATATACTACTATAATAGTAAATCCAGATTCGGACTTTCTAATAAATACACATAGGCATATAAGATTATTTATGTATCATTTATTTATCAAATATTCACTCAAACAACTGTACCACATGCGTTCGAATGTATGATAATGATTCATGTATTTAGTGATGTTTTAGCATAAGTCTATATTGTTGGTGTTGAGAACTTTAAGATTTTAAATTCTTTATCTTGGCCGATTGTAGGGTGTTGTTGGGAGGCATTTATGCTTTGTATGTTGATGATTATTCATTTAGTATGAAATGTTATAGCACAAGTCGTGTTGAAATAGTGATGAAAGTTTCATAACTTGGTTTATTTTCCTTATGGCCAACTCTTGGGTAATAAAGGGGAAAGTGTTTTGATGTTTAAATTGTTTTAAGGACAATAGCTAATGACTAAGTATTTGTTGGTATTATGGTTTAAGTGGCATTTGAATATAAATTGAAAACTTAAATAGTACAAGTGAGTGTGATGTTGGGATTTATGTTGGTTGAACTTTGTGAGTGGTTTGGTTAAAGTGTGATGTTAGCAAGTTGAAGAATATATTATAATGACTTGTAATGATAATAAACACTTAAGTGTGTATACTTTATTCTTAGCTACATAAGATTCTTGGATGTGTATGCAAGTTATGATGATAATGGATATGTAAGTATGTTGATAGGTATTTAGACAAAATATTTGACAAAATGATAAGGCCAAGTTAGGCATTTTGTAGATAATTAGTATTGGGCATTTCAATTGGATATATCGGCTACATCAAAATGTCTCATCAGTATGTTTATAAGCATTAGCAACTTAGCTAAGTTAAATAGCATGTCCATACATCCATAAACCAAATTTAGTTTCTTTAACTCAGTTATGCTAACCATACTTGAACACAGGTTCAATAGTCACCTCGCAAGATTCTACGGCCGTATTCAGGCACGTCGATGAAGGAGCATCAATCTATGAGTGGATGTTATCCTTTCTTTTTACTTCTCTATTTGATGTTATCTCTAAACTTGTGCAATCAGTTTCTTGTACCCAGTTTATAATTTCTCTTATAGCTTTAGATATGTTAATTCAGATTAAATCATTTGATATCGTTCATGCCTTTAATTTATAACTTCAATTTTGGTATTTGTTCTATGTATTTAGGTTATATAGCCATATCAATTTTCAGTTCATGTGTTAGACTATATATCAAAACTTAGATATTCAGTTCCTAGGTTTTAAGTTAAGCTATATCATGTCTTTCACATATATTTCCCATGTCTTAATATGTATCGGTTTTAGTTCTTCATAATTCACAGTGCATTCATATACTTGAAGTTCAAGAATTCAGTATCTCTGCCAATTGTGTTTTCAAATTAGACCTATCAGTCTCAAGCTAGTCATGAATCATACATGTCCGTTTTCAGAACTCATTTTTCAATTTTCAAGATTATGACATTTTATTATGCTTTTGATATTTTAAAATGTGTTTATTTGTGATTTTCTTTATAAATTGGAGGGGAAAACCCAATCTCGAATATTTTTGGAATTGACAAATTATGGAATTGATGGATCATTGGAATTAACGGATACGGCAGACATATGCACATGTAGTTTCCAGACTATGGGGATGAAGATTGGTAACGCCCCTAGATCCTAATTTCAAACTTTTGATGACTGCATTGACTAGCACTCATGACTCTAGTTCAGTGACTTAAGGAATGACAATACGCAACGCTCCAAGACACTAGTTTAGGCATATGAGGGGATGAAGATACGTAACGCCTCATGTGTCAGGTTTTCTATAAAATACAACAGCTATGTGCACATGTAGTTTCAGGACTAGGGGATGGCGATACATAAAGCCCCTAAATCCTAGTTTTAAGGCCAGGATGACAGCATTAATTAGTGCTTCTGACTCTAGTTCGGAGACTTGGGGGACGGCGACACATAAGGTCCTAAGGCACTAGTTAAGCGTATGTGGGGATAACGATACGTAATGCCTTCATGCGTAAGGTTTTCTACAGATTCTCTAGTTACTTGAGATTTTAGATTTTCACACCATGATTTCCATAGAAATTTTGAGAATGAACCCAATTTATATTTTTATGAGTTCAGCCTTTCTACATATTTTCCAGTTACTTAAGATTTCAGATTTTCACATCAAGATTTCCACATAGATTTTAGAGAAGGAACCAAGTTTATATTTTATGAGTTCAGAAGTAGTTTTTATAGCACTGTTGATTTTAATATCGATTTTCAAATATGAATTCCATGCTTTCATAATTAATTACATTCTTAAAAATAATACATCCACGTCATGTTACATTACAACTTCAGCTATGTATATCATGCTTTCCAATTGTCATGTCTAGCTCATGTAGAATATTGATTTATGTCATTCAGACTCAAGTCAATATATAGCATGAGATTTTCAAATTCGTAGGTTGCGGTTCATGTAGTCAATCTTAGATTTCATGATTCATGCACGGGTTATATTATAACCAAGCCACCATGGGTTTGGGATGCTTTTTCCATGGGTATGAGTGGTTTGGTTATAGCATGTATTAGTTCCATGATCATGGTCCGCATGCAGTTTTCAGTACATGCAGCCAGTATATTAGCTCATGCATATGTAGTTTAGATAGTTAAGTGTAATTTATGCATTTAGTTAGATATTCATATCAAATTGTGCATTTCATGCCAGATATCATATCAGTCCATCCATGTCTGGTTCAGTTTTTAGGTCCCTCCATTCCCAATTTAGGTAGTTAGCCTACATTCCAGTTCAAGTAGTTAGGTGCAATTCATGTATATCCATCTTAGACATCCAGGACATGTATCTTCAATTTAGATATTCAAGTTAACTCATGCACCCTCAGTTAAGTAAGCAGGAATAACGAGTAAATGTTACTTAGTATTCAGATTCAACTCATTTTTTTACCAATCGAAGAGGCAGGTATAATTTATATATTTCATGTTTAGTTCAAGCATATTCAGTTTAAGTGTTCAGCGCCTAGTCATGCAGTTTCAGTTTAAATTACAGATTTAGAACATGTACTTTCAATTCGGGTAATTCCAAAAGAAATTACTTAGAATTAAGTCATATTCAGTAGGCAGCTTTCATTACAAGTAGATTCAATATAGGTTATGTAGAATTTAGAATCAGGTTCAGTTCAAATAGTTTCAAGTCAGATCACGTCGATTCAACCTACGTTAGCATATTAAGATTTCAACAGTTAGTTCTCAATTCAGACAGCTCAGTATAGTTCATGCAGACTCAAGTCACCATGTAATATTTAGGCCATTACAGAAAGCATATTATTTAGTCTATGACAGCTCCAGGTCATGTTCAGGGCAACAGCTCAGAATAGTGAAGTTAGATTCAGTTATATACCCATTTATCAATTAGATTAAATTTAAGTTCTCTATGTTATATATTCTGATTTCAATTACCTCATTGGATCCCTAGTTTGTTATATACGTTGTCGTGATTTAGTATTTTAACCCTCTCTTATATTATGTTTCAGTTTAATCATGTATTTCATTTCAGATTAGTTTATTGGCTCTCCAATATTCACTCATTAGGTCTTTTGAAAGGCCTGACCCACCCCCACTTTCAGTTGTTTTGCAGGCAACAAGTTCAGGAATTGCTTGGAGGAGACAGGACCCAACGACAATCATTACACACCTTGGGTGTTTTCCCAATGTCTAGTGTCAAATGATGTCAAGATAAGCCATAAGGTCTTGTATATGTGTCAAGTATTATGCAGTTGCATATGGATTTTCATGTGTACAGATTTGAGATAAGAAATACATATGCATTCGGGTTATGTTGTGTTTGTGTATAAAATTGTGTATTGTGAGTCAGTCATTTCAGTACAGCTTGAAAATCCGATTTTCAAACAAACGTTCTGACCCTATGCGGAATTATGAACAATAAGCAGGACAAGTCCTGTTACTGCTACTATGGAATTGCAACAGGAAAATTGACAGGCAACCACAATAACAAATAAATAAAATATGCTGCAAATATAAAAACAATAACGATAAATAAAGCAGCAAATAAAATCAATCACACAAAATTCAACACAATAATTTTGGTGACGAAGTGGAAAACTCTTCCGAGTAAAAAACCACTCCGGGTATAGGCTACCACCCGAATCCACTATATCGAGAAAAACTTACAGCGATGGTCAAGACCTATGGTGGCAACTCCACCGACTCAAGTACCTCTATACTGCAAGAACTCAAGGAACTCCTCAAGCCCGCGACCCACGGTTTTCTTCAGAACCTCTGAAGTCTCTGAGTAGATTATATCACCAATTGACGCCGGAACTCCGACTACCAAAACTCCTCCTAAAGAACTCTAAAGGATTAGGGATTTTGGGTTAGGTTGTGTTGAAGGTTTAACAAAGATTGGATTTCACCAAACAAATAGAAGACAGGAGATTCAAAGAGTCTTCAAGGTGAAATCAAAAGAGTTGAAAGCCGTTGAGAGGTTTTGGCTCAAAAGAAATATGTTTCAACTATAGGGAATGTGGCTTAATGTTTGTTTATATAGGTAGGGCAAAGGAAAAGGGTTCCTAGTCTTATTTTGGCTTTAAAACGTGTCTAAGAAAACCTACTTACGCAGGGACGTTCGAACGCACTTCAAACGCAACTCAAACGCAAAGTTTCTGCCTCGAAACCGTTCGAACGAAATGACGAACGCAACTCGAACGCGGAACGCGGACTGGTTTTCAGGGGAAACTTAAAATGCTTGTAACTTTCTCGTCTCTTGTCCAAATCATGAGTTCTTTATATGTACGCGATCATCTTCGAGTCTACTTTCCAATGCAACTGACCTCATGTCAATTGGAGCTCTAAATCTTCTGAAATATGCAAAAGAGTAAACGTCGCTCTGAAATCTCTATCTCATGTTGCCAAATACTTGTCCAATTGCTCCGAGATCTTCAAGACTCATTACAACTCAATTGAACTTATTTTGTTACGGACATTGCCAATAAAAATGGAACTAACAATCTCCCCCTTTGGCATTCCGTGACAAAATACTACCTATTACAAAGACTACGGTAATAGACCCAAAAAGTAAATAGTCAACTGTCAACCATCAAAACAGTGACTTATTACAAATGAACTCGATTTAACACCTAACAAAGTAGTCTTGAAAATAATGCCACCGCAGCAACATACCTGCAACCTGAAACATCCACAAACAACAACATACCGTGAAAAGCATTGAGATAATCAAGTAAAATATAAAGCAGGTAAATATCTCATGCATGTACAAGTAGAAATCCCTCTCCCCCTTAATCTTAACTCCCCTTAAAAATGGAGATATCTAAAGGATATTCTACGGCTCCATCCAATATATTAAGGCTCTCCCCCTTAATATATCACTCTCCCCCTTTTTGTCACGAAATGACAAAGGGTAAAGGAAACAGGAAAAATAACAAAAGAACAGGAGACAACACATGCAAGAGCAAAAACAGACAGGATTACTCCCCCTCACTAACAGGCACATACAGTTAGTAAATAAATAAGAAAATGGGAAGAAAACACTCAATGATATGCAAAATAAATGATATGCAAAGATTTGAAGCATATATACGCACACAATGAGATAACTAAAAATCCTGTCAAAAACTGACTGAAACAGCATTTAAAGCTGACACAATGATACCCAGTCAGTATTCAGCTGTTTATGACATGAAATAATATGCATTATTTTAAAAGTGGCTAAATACAACACTTATGCATATGACATAAACACCAAAGCATATAAAGCACTTGCGTGGAAAAATAAAGTGCATAACGAATCAAGGCTTCAAATCTTATTTTATGAGCTGGACACAGCCAAAGAAATCCATCTCTAAACAAACCAAGTTCACAAAATAGGTGTTCAAACCCAGCACCACTAAGACCTGAAAATAAGCAACATTAGTTGCATGCTATATTATTTACCCATAAATATCATGAGCTCATATATAATAACTCTTTCGAGTGAAGGTTTTTTGCCCTTATCTTTTAAATTTGGCCATTTTGGCTCTTTTGCACTTGAGTCTCATTTTTTTGTAAATATATTTCTTTTTACTTTTGCAAAAAGGGGATAGCAAGGTCAACTAGTCAAAGGTCACACTATTGAGCAAACAAGATAGGATAGAAATTAGATTGCTATTCCAAAAACTCATACATGCGACCAAGCCTTGATAAAATAAAAATGTGTATATGAAAGTGCAAGCACAAGATATATCAAAGGTTTTTATCACACACACTCATGTATATAGAGCATCAAGAAAAATAAAAGCATATCATACATGCATAATCATATATCCTACATATCAGGATCACATGCATAAGCTTTTCATGCTCTAACAAGCCGTAAAAAAAAATAATTTTTGTCTTTTTCATTTTCTATTTTTTTTATTTTTCAGATTTTAACAAATAAAAATAAAGACATAAACAGGCTTGTAAAACATCCAATGGTACGTGGAGTTGTATCCCGAGTGCAGATCATACAACCGTCCATTCGGAATCGGCTATGAAATTTATGTCCGGGTTTCCATCCTATATACCAAGGGACATAAAACAAAAACAAGACACACAAATAAAAACCCATATGCTGTGAAAATAAAATCAACGTGCAAAAACATAAAACACACGCACACACACATGCAATGGGAAACTAAAATGCAACTTCTAGGAAGAGTTACACCGAAGTGCACTCTCATCATGCATGTCAAGATCAAGGCATTCAGAAGTATATGGGAAGACATCTTGCTTCCTCACCCAAACCTTTCTAGGAATCTCTTTCTCACGAGAATTCCCAGTCAACAAAGTAAGTTTCTCACTAAGGAATTTAGCTTCTTTAGTTAGCGCATAAACTTGAGAAGCTAGATTTGAAGAGTCAAATCTATGTGACACCTTCTTAGGCCTCTTCTTTTGCTTGTGAAGCATGAAGCACTTAGGCCTAATGTGTCCCGCCTTGCCACAATGATGGCACACATGCACAAACCTCGGATGAGAGCGAGGTTTACCCACAACACCTCTAGATTGAGGTTGGGAAACAGGACGAGGAAAAACATGAGGAGAAACATGACTACACACAACATGTTTTTTACCTAAGTCACGTTTAGCTGCTACAGGCACAGCTTTGGAAGAAGAAGCCTCATTAAAGTTAGGCTCAGAAATAATACCTAACATACGGTCCACCTTTTTATTTCCACTAGAAAATACGGACAATTGGGTTCTAGCATTTTCAAGTTCGGTCTCTAATATTTGGACTCTATTAACTAGGCTACTGTTCCTCTCCTCTAGGTCATCAACCATCAAAAGGCTTTGCTCAAATTTAGCTTGAGCTTCATTCTTTTCTAGCTCTACAGCTTTCAGCCTTTTATTGACCTCTATATTAGTCTTCTTAATAGCTAAACACTCATTAAATAGTTCAACATAAGCTACTTGAAAACTTTCCTCATCTACAGACTCATCAAGAGAGACTTCAGAGTCAGCATCATTCACAATAATCTCTCTCTCATCAGTCACACTAGCAGTAAATGCTATATAATTGTTCTTGTCTTCAGGAGACTCATCACATTCAGAATCACTAAGTGATGCTGCCATGGCTTTCTTGCCTTTAGCCCTAAGGTATGTGGGACACTCGGATCTAACGTGCCCATATCCTTCACATTCATGACATTGGACACCAAGGGGTCTACTACCCATGTCCTCTATAGACTCACTCCTGCTATGCCTACTCTCTCTATGCATATCCTTCTTATTCCTATTACTGCTATGGCCACTCTTCTTAAGTTTAAGGAATTTCCTAAACTTATTTTCAAACAAGGCCAAATCATTATTCGTGATGGTATCATCATCAAGGAATGAGGGAAAAATTAAATGTTGGCTTCTTTCCATAGTTAATGGGTCAAGGATTGAGTTCAGGCTCTGATACCAATTGAAAATCCGATTTTCAAACAAACGTTCTGACCCTATGCGGAATTATGAACAATAAGCAGGACAAGTCCTGTTACTGCTACTATGGAATTGCAACAGGAAAATTGACAGGCAACCACAATAACAAATAAATAAAATATGCTGCAAATATAAAAACAATAACGATAAATAAAGCAGCAAATAAAATCAATCACACAAAATTCAACACAATAATTTTGGTGACGAAGTGGAAAACTCTTCCGAGTAAAAAACCACTCCGGGTATAGGCTACCACCCGAATCCACTATATCGAGAAAAACTTACAGCGATGGTCAAGACCTATGGTGGCAACTCCACCGACTCAAGTACCTCTATACTGCAAGAACTCAAGGAACTCCTCAAGCCCGCGACCCACGGTTTTCTTCAGAACCTCTGAAGTCTCTGAGTAGATTATATCACCAATTGACGCCGGAACTCCGACTACCAAAACTCCTCCTAAAGAACTCTAAAGGATTAGGGATTTGGGTTAGGTTGTGTTGAAGGTTTAACAAAGATTGGATTTCACCAAACAAATAGAAGACATGAGATTCAAAGAGTCTTCAAGGTGAAATCAAAAGAGTTGAAAGTCGTTGAGAGGTTTTGGCTCAAAAGAAATATGTTTCAACTATAGGGAATGTGGCTTAATGTTTGTTTATATAGGTAGGGCAAAGGAAAAGGGTTTCCTAGTCTTATTTTGGCTTTAAAACGTGTCTAAGAAAACCTACTTACGCAGGGACGTTCGAACGCACTTCAAACGCAACTCAAACGCAAAGTTTCTGCCTCGAAACCGTTCGAACGAAATGACGAACGCAACTCGAACGCGGAACGCGGACTGGTTTTCAGGGGCAACTTAAAATGCTTGTAACTTTCTCGTCTCTTGTCCAAATCATGAGTTCTTTATATGTACGCGATCATCTTCGAGTCTACTTTCCAATGCAACTGACCTCATGTCAATTGGAGCTCTAAATCTTCTGAAATATGCAAAAGAGTAAACGTCGCTCTGAAATCTCTATCTCATGTTGCCAAATACTTGTCCAATTGCTCCGAGATCTTCAAGACTCATTACAACTCAATTGAACTTATTTTGTTACGGACATTGCCAATAAAAATGGAACTAACACAGCTAGCAGTGTATCTCAGGGGTTCGGGTGATAGTTAAGCTGTCACCTGCCTATCATATGCCTGGAATACCAAGATGTGACATAAACGCTCATTTTCAGTTTTGTATTTCAGGTAATAATCTCTCTTTATTCCAAATCGCAAATTTTGATACCTCTTCATCAAAACCCTCCAAACAGCATGCTCTAAATTAGCACTCTTAGAAAGCACAAACTTTTCCTATATCACATCACATATAAACCATTACAAATGTTAAATAATAAATATTTATACAACTATTTGTTTACACATAAATTCTTAGAGTCAAATGTATTTAACCTTCACTTTGTCCATGAGCTTTTTACTGATGCTTAAATTTATATCATACCATTTATTGAAATCAAGTGGACAATTTTGTTTCATTATATAACTTGTCTTTGTTATATATTGTTGGGAAGCATTATTACCAACTACCCTTAGAAGACATTCAAGTATATCTACAACCAGTGTTTCAGATTTGTCATCTATTTTACGTTTCCATTTAGCACCATTAGTTTTTCCCGTGTGTTTACTTTACCTAAAAAACAAACTATGTAGTAAAATACAATATAGATATTTCTACTACATAAGTTTAAATAATACAAACATCCCAACTTCTATTTCCAGTTGTTTCGAATGGGATCATTCCACATGTGAGGATTCCACTTGAGTTGCCATTGAATATATAAAAAATACAAACAAACATAAGGATTAGCATTTGGCATTTGAATAGAAATAATAAAATCACAATAAATGACATAATATAATATATTAAAAATATTAATATAAAAACATTTACTATATTAAAATATTCATTCACTAGAATTATAACTAATGGAGTCCACGTCATCAATGTCGTCGTCGTCATCATCATCATCTTCTTCTTCTTTAGACCTACAACCACTAAGTTTTTTCACATCATTTCTATCCACAGTTCCTAGATTTATATCAACCCTTACTAACGACATCTCCCATCATCTACATCAACTATACTATGATGGGAATAATCTACTAAACTAGGCTCTCCAACATCCCAATATGGTTCATTATCATCACCATTTTGTTTTAATTAAAAGCCATGTCATAGTAGTTACGATGAATTATTTTAAATATTATTCGCCAATTAGAGTCCAGTTGATCTAGCAAATAATACACTTTCTCAACTTTGCTAGCCAACACAAATGGCTCATCGGTTTGTAAAAAATGTGTGATATTAATTGTGATAACCCCATTCATCTCCTTCTTTATACCCTTTTGCTCATCGTATACATCATACCAATCACATTGAAAAAATAGAATTTTATTAGAACCATGATATCTTAATTTAACAATGTCTCTTACTAATCCAATATAGTCTTTTTCTCCACTATTGACATCCCCTTTCACAATCACTCCACAATTTCGGGTTTTACGTTTGTCGGTATGCTTCTTTGTATAGAATCTAAATAAATTAACAATGTAACATTTATAAGAAGAAATACTCCTAATCGGACTTTGTGCCAAATATAAAAGTTGTTTGTTTATTCTCTTATCATTATTGGCCCATAAATTTGTATACACAAAAGAGTAACATAATAGATTAATGTAAAATCAATCTATTTATCATGTTATTGATAATTGATAATATTCATTGTATACTTACTTTATTGTCAAATCACTTTATAAATTCAACTTCTTATTCATGATTATCACATTCAAACTCCATTTTCATTTAAAATAAATAAATATTATCAATACAATGTCTAATGAACTAACAAAAACTAATATTTTAAAGTTGTTAAAATAACTTATTCTATGTAATGCTGGACCTCCTCAAAATTCCTCAAAATATATAACTGAGCTCGTTTCCAGTCTTGAAAACTCATTTCCTTGATGGCCACTTTACTTAAGGGCTTTCTAGTCTTCGTGAAGATCGACAACTCTGATTGATGTGCTTCACCACCATCATAGTTTATATCTGTACGTGAGAATCTTGTTTCCGCCCTACCCAAATATCTAGAGCAAAAATTCATACACTCATATGCTATATAACACTTAGCTATTGATCCTTCCGGACGAGCTTTATTACCCACATAACCTTTAAATTTGCAATGTTGTATTTTAAGCTTTCCAACACATCCACCTTTACAGCCTTTAAGCATAAATGCTTGAAGGATATCACCATTTCAACTAAAGGCTCATAAACATATTTCGGTAAGATTCCACGGAAAGTCGACGCAATTAAATCTTGCATAAACACATGACAATCATGAATTTTCATGCCAAAAATCCTACACTCACTTTGATTTACACATCGAGCAAAATTAGAAGAGTATCTATCTGGAACTTTCAAACTAACAAAAAAGTCACAAAATGTTCTCTTCTCTTTCAAAGTTAATGCAAAAATAGATGTTGGCATTTGTACTCTACCATTATTTTCAAAAAGATGCAAATCCTTACGGATTCCTTACTCCTTTAAGTCCAGACGAGAATTCACATTATCTTTATTTTTTCGACTACTCCTATTATCGTTCCCAAAATATTTTCACAAATATTTTTCTCAATATGCATGACATCTAAGTTGTGACTTATTAAGAGCTTGCTTCAATAGGGAAATCAGAAGAATATGTTTTCTTCTTCCAACTATGGGGGTCGCTGCGTTTTCTTTTACTATTACCTTTACCAAATGTTACATTAACATAACCATTCAGTTGATCAAGTGTATCATCACCTGAAATCTATGATGCCTCATGTAATAAAATTTATGACAATGTGTTAACTATTGAGAGCATGTATCAACATCGCAAGATGGACAAGCAATGGCTCTAGTACTCCACCCAGATAAATTCACATAAGCAGGAAAATCATTAATGGTCTATAATAATACAGCTCGTAATTTAAAATTACAAGTTGTATATGTAGGGGTTTGATGGAGAAAATCCGGGGTAACGCAACGAAATCGCGGAAAATAAAAATTTTCCGATTTTAAAATTTTCTTGAATCAATTAAATAAACTTATTTATTTAATTATCCAATTATTAAATTCTGAAAAATTACACAAGAAAATGAATTTCTTGGTAATTACCGAATTGCCCCCACAACTTTGTCAATTGATCATTTTAGTCCTAAAATTGTCAAATATAATTTTGGATTATTCTAAATCATTTCTAAAATGATTTCCAATATGTTCAACACATCAAAATCATATTGCAACAAATCCCCAATTTTTGCCTAATTGCCGAAGACACCCAGAAAAATTCAGTTTTTGTAATTTGATCTTTTTGTGTTCAAAACATGTCGAGATCAAATCCAATCAAATATACCTCCACCAATTTTGCCTTGGCCGAATTTGGTATATAGAAAATATCTATATATTTTAATTTTTTTTGTTTCATTAATTTGCTTTATCAACTTGCATTTTGAATCATTCCACCTTTAATGAATTTCAATAAGTCAACAAAATCAACTCAAGGCATTTCTAATAAATATCAAAACTAAAGATATTTATATTTTTAATTAATTTAATTATTAAAAATTAAATAATTATTTAAATATAAATATTTTAAATATATATTATATTTACTTTAAATATCTAAATACATATATATTTATGATATATGTCAAATATCACAATTTGACATTTAATTAATGTGTATTTAATAAAATCTATCATTAAATACAAATACACAATAATTAAGAAATGACTATTAGGTCCATTCACGTGTATTTTTTATTTAACCTTTAAACGATTCATAAAAGTTTCCCTAGTGCTCTACGAGTATATTTCACTAGTGAGACTCTGTAGATTCAGGCATATCCGTCACGAAATCCAATTTACTGTCCATAATTTACCAACTCGTAAATTATGACGGCCACAGATAAACTCGCTGAATAATAGAGGTCGAGGTCATGACATATGTATAATTCCTCCGTCACAGGTATCCGGATGTATCCCAGAGATGTAGATGTAAACGTCAAATCTCTATAGGGACAATCACGTCGATGTCTTTATTAGCAATATCTAAAAGAACACTTAAAACTGACTTCTAAAGTGTACCACGGGCCCATGATTTTTATCTGATTGCTAATCATAAATGGACTACCTATACTCTGATAAGTATCTTCGATGAGTCGTTCAATTTTTATCCACTATAAACACCTACACGTCTATACGAGTCTACAAGACTCATGGTTCATTGAGAAACTATTGGAATTATATATTTCAGTATACGACATGTACCGGTCTCAACGAGTTTACTTTACTGACCAAATAGTGTAATCTTTGACTAGGAAAAGTTTGAGAATGACAACTTCATGATACAACTCAATGTCAGTTGAGACACTTTTACAACTGTATTATAATTAATCATCCTAAGGTCTATTACGTCTTTACCATATAAGAAGATATATTATATTATAGAAACTGCTCATTTTATTCATAATAAAACGTTTTACAATAGTATTTACAAAGAAATACAACGGGAAATTAGCGCTCTGAGCACCAACCCCAACAGTATAAGAGTCATATGTTTCAACCCCAACATCCCACAACTCTTGTAATTCATCGATTAAAGGATCTAAATAAACATCAATGTCATTTCCATAAGCATTTGAACTAGGAATTAGCAAAGAAAGCAAGAAAAAGTCATTTTTTCATACACATACAAGGTGGTAAATTATATGAAACTAAAATCACAAGCCATATGCTTTAAGAAGTGCTTAAATTTCCATATGGGTTAAACCTATCTAAATATAGACAAAGCCTTGCATTTTGGGAATCCAAAGAGAAGTCATGATGCATCTCATCAAAAGATTTTCATGCCTTAGAATCGAATGGATGCCTCAGAACCCCATCATTAGAGTGTTTGTTCTTATGCCACCATATATAAGATGCTAGCTTTAAAGACATGTAAAATATTTAAAGTCTTGGTATTAATAGAAAATGATGTAAGATTTTTTGTGGAATTTTTTTCCCTTACTTGAACAATAACTAAGATTATCATTTTCAACTTCATAGCCAATATTCTTCCACTTTGAGCATCCACATACCGAGCAACTTTGAAGATTAGCATATTATTTTCAATAAAGTATGCAATCATTCTTACAATCATCAATCTTAGTATAATTCAAACCTAAATTATGTGTGTATTTTTTTATTTCCTAGGAATTTTTTAGAAAATTTTCATTATGAAGGAAGGCTTTTCACAAAAGGCCAAGCAACATAGTTAGAGATTTATCACTCCAACCATTGATGCATTTTAAATGGAGAATACGAACAATAAATTCCAACTTTGAGAAACTTTTACAAGCAGGAAATAACTCTTGCTCAACATCTTCTATCAATCTAGTAAACTTTTCATATACATGATCATTTTCCATACTATCACAACCCACTTTAGCCACATTTTCATTGAAATTAATGGATCTTATATTTGTTGTATCATGGATTAAAGGAACTGTCTCATCAAATCCATCAAAATCTTCATCCCCGTCAGAATCTTCATTCATTTCATTATCTTCACTATCTTCTCCGTGCAAAGACCAAATTTTATAGTCTTTTAATACCCCATAAACAATCAAATGAGTGAAAACCACATCTCTATCGTGGAAAATACCATTCAAATAGTTGTAGCATGGACATCTTATTTTTGCATTACTTCCCACCCTTTTTAAATGAAAAATTAAGAAACTCATTAATACCATTTTTATATTCTGGAGTTCGCCTATCTTTTTATACTTTTATGATTAATCCACTCTCTATTCATCGTAAAACACCTTATTTGGTTTCTTTTGTAATATCTTAATTTGAATTCACCAAATAAACATGTAATATCATATATGTATTATAACAATATGAAAAATAAAAAACCAAATAAATGCACATAACAAGAAAGGCATACCTTCTAAGCTGACAATACTTTTTCCAACTATAGATCCAGAGAATGTGATAGCTCTGAAAAAAAAATCAAGAAAGGAATAAGAATTAATGTCATAACTGGGTAATTTTATATGCATAAATTTATATATTTGTTGTTAAAATAATCAAATTTTTTAACACAAAAAAACAAAAAACAAAAAACAAAAAACAAAACAAAACACAACACAACAACAAAAATATATTATAAGAGAGAGATTTAAAGTGAAGTATTGATCAGAAGAAAAAATTAAAATGTAAGCAGTAGCTCAACGTGAGTAAAAATTTGATAAAGGAATTCAGAATGTTATTATACAAAGTGAGATATGAAAAATAAAGTATCTATCCCCCCCTTTTCAATTACAGTGAACTCAGGATAATCAAACTCAATATCACAATAATCTTTAGCAGACTCAAACTTCATGTTATTAGGTGGCTCCACATGTTTTGATAATAAATCAAACTCTTTTGAACCATGGAAGTCACATTCAATAAGTTTCTCATACTATAAATTAATCAATTTTGATATCAAATCTATGATTGGACTAGATAAAACACATTTTTCTTTGAAACCCATGAACTTAAATCATAGCCCAGCTGTCGATTATCACCCTTTACACATTTTTTTATCCATTATCATCAACATATTTGGTGAAGATTTTTTTAAATATATATATATATATATATATATATATATCTAGAAGACCATTTCATCTTTGAGTCATTTTCAAGAGAAGATTCTATTTTCAAATGCACATTAACTACTAGATATCATTTAATTAATAAATGACCAAATATTTGGCAATCCACACAATTTTCTTTCTTGTATTTGTATTTTTTCCCCCTCAATGTTTGAATGATGGCACTGAAGTTACTAGTTAGTGACGTAAAAGAGATGGGTGAGGATTGTTGTGAACTGTAAGCAAAGAAGTTATATGCCTTTTTTTTTTCCTCTCTATTTTATTTCTTAAAGATGAAGCAGCAAGTAATCTAACCTTAACAAACAACATCAATGAAAGCACAAGCATAAAATAAATTAATTTATTTTGTGCTTGTGCTTGTGCTTTCATTATTTTATTTTATATATCGCAATGCATTCATCAAACGAATAAATGATATCGGTTATTGATCTCTAATCATCACATTCTTACACTGCAAAAACAATAGCCATTCATTATATCAATCATTTTGCTTCAAATTAAACTATAAAATTCCAATTGCAGTAAAATTAATGGCTAGTCTACTATAAAATCACCAATTTACTAACAAATATCAGTAAAATCATCAAAATGAGGAAAAAAAAAGTGTGAAGAAACTAAAAAATTAAAATCCAGATATGATAGCGGATTCGAAAATAAAAATGAAAAATGAACTACTATTGTTTCTTCGGATGCGAGGTTCCTTAGTGGGTTAAAGGAAGAAAGAGTTTTTTTTTTTTTTTTTTGAATTACAATTCTACAGATATACAATCTGAAATCTACTAAGATATTCAATACATATAATTATCGCACACTCAAACATCTACATCTACTAAGAGACGAGTCCTAATTGAAAATATAATCGAAAATATCTATTTTCACTCAAATAATCAGGGAGAAATCTACTCTCAAATTCCAATTTTTGGGATTGGAGACAAAAGTCCCAACCGAGTCTCTGCTGGAACTCGAACACATGTTCTCCCCCTCCCCTTTGGGGGAGAACATGTGTTACCACTGGGCCATGAGGCCCCGTGGCAAAGGGAGAAAGAGTTGAAGCTACCAAAGTCTTCAAATCTGGTGGCTTTAATGTTTGGTTGAACCACGAAAGAACCACTGGGCCATGAGGCCCCGTGGCAAAGGGAGGTTGCATTATCCGAGCTGTGTTCCGTTGAACCACGAAAGAAAGACTTGTTGCTACCACGAAAGAAAGAATGTATGGGAATCGTCGATGCTTGGAGGGGAAATTTGAAGAAGTGTCGAAATTATTGGAGTGGAAGGGTGTTAAGGTTTCGCCATAAAAATAATAATTTCTTGTAGTGGCTAAGACTTCAACATTTAATAAAGAAGATTATTTTCTTTGTTATCAAAGTATGAGCGATTTGTTCGTAGAAGAGGTCTAGTGTGCCATAACGTTTGATGTACTAATACAAAGAAAAATTTAAGGAAGAAAACTCAAGAAATGCTCTAAGAAAGGAAAATATAATTAGGTATGTTTTTCCAATTTGATGAATTTTATTTATATTGATAAATAAACAATATAAATAAAATTCGTTGCATGTTTGTTTAGATTAATTTGGATTAATATAAAGGCATAACCACGATCCTTAAAGTGATTTTGAAAGAAATTTTTAATTTCAGTCACATAAATACTTCCGCGCTAACACCAAAACCATACAATATATAGCATTTAAATGTTAAAACAAACATATAATTAACACTGTCTTATATTCTTATAAAATTATAATCTCACGATATGATATTATTTTTCTATACTAATTTATACTTCAATTTTTATTCCATAATTTATAAACTAACTTATACTCTCAATACAATACTATTTACCAAACTTAGCAAAATGATGGATCATCTTTAGTTGTAGTATTGTATTGTTGACAGGGGCTGTCATGAGTATATAGGGCCCTTGACGAATTTACTCCATAATATTTTGGGGGGCCTAAATGAGTTAAGAGTTTCGACAATTTATAGGAATAAACGTACTGTCCATCTTTACGGTTAAAAAATTTCATCAATATGCTAGAAAATAGTATAATTAACCTTTGAAATTGAATTGAAAAAAATAATCCAGGCTAGCTACATATATATATATATATATATATATATATACACATATTATATTAAAGACATCATAAATTTATCACTTAAAACAAACACAACTTATCACTTGAAATTAATTAGTAAGTTTAAAAAAACCACAACAAAAAAACTATGCACCGTTGAAAAATTAATCTTATAGAATTTCTAACTGCGAAATCACTAATTAAGTCTACATAATCAAGTTTTTCTATCAAAGAATGTGTTGACAATGGTGACAATAATATTTGAAATTGTATCCAAATTAATATAAATCGGATAAAATAAATGTTCAATAGATAACATGGCTAATCCATTTTATCTATATTAGGACATGGTCGATCGAAGGTATGATTTGATTAGCTTCCACTTCTGTGGATGCAACAGTGACTGATATAGTTAATAAAATTATATATGTAAATTTTTTTTAAAAATTGTTGGAAATTTCACTGTTAAATTATCATTTTCGAAATTAAACGAAATAGATTATCTCAAGTTCTTATAAGAAAAAGTCTGCATATATTCGAATTCAAGATCTTAAGATAAGATGTTAAATCATACACCACCAAACCACATTACCTCGTAACAATTATCCATCGTCTTCAAATCATTTAGCACATCAATTGCTTTCCTTACGTTATCCGATAAAAGATCTCTCAAGATACGTAACTCTGAAAATAAATCAATCCCGTCAATATCAGCAACAATGTCATGTCTCAAAAACTCTTCAATAATCGTCAACCCTCTAGCTCGCAGTTGCACAAAAAAATTATCGAGCAAATTAAAAATAAAAAGGGCGTTGGATAAGGATTTGATTAGAGAAAAGAAAAAGTGGCTTCGTATTTGGATTTTGGAGGAGTCTTAAGAAGAATAAGAAACCTTTGAAATTGAATGAGATTAATTATATTTTTTTTTTAAGCAAAAATTATGGAGCAAAAAAAAAATTGAATTGATGAGAGAAAGCGGCTGGAGAGTGGAGACTTTCTCAAACTCACGAAGAATATGAAACGTTTGATTGAGATTTTATTTTTGTTTAAATAATTTTATTTTTGCTTTTTGTCCATTAATTTTTTTTTTAAAAAAAAAATCAGAGTCCTAATTTTACCTTGAATTTGAACCCCAAGCAATCGTCTGTCTGGATTCTCCTTTGGTTGAAATTCATATGGGAATCAATGTTACATGGTATGGTGTATTACGTGCTATAAGACCACCAACACTAGGCACATCAGTCTGCAAAACGTTTGAAGAAATTCTATAAACATGGGTAATATGGTAATTGCATAGCCAATATCACGGTCATAGATTTGAAATGGAGATAGTATATCATATTTCGGGCTCTCTCATAGCAGTTGGGTCCCACACAATTGTGAGACTCAACTATTGTGAGAGAGATGACATATACACCCGAAACATAATATAATTTTTCTTTGAAGTGGGGTTTTACGAATTAGGTAATCAAATCAATTCATTTGCAAAAGTGCCAAACCACACCACAGGGATGAAGAAAATAACCCTTCTAAAAACTTCCAATCCCATGCACAAACCGTACATGGTCTCCTCATTTTTTTTTTTCAAATATTAAAAATCCCGAAGTCAAATCACCTGATCCGAATATAAATGGAAAAAGTAAAATCTCTGATTGTCTCAGACTCTTACAAGAAATACATTATCTGTATTCAAACTCAAGACTCGACAATAAAGTTTTAAGTTTTTTGCTACTAAATCACCTTATTTTTACGTCAGACATCAAAATCCAAGTTTAAAATCAATTACTAATTTTTAATACAAAAACGGTCTTGAGTTGTCTTGATTTATGAGATTTTAGATAAATTTTGATAATATTGTCTCTATAGATAAATGAAATAGAATATTCACAAAAATCATATTATATATTTAAAAATTAAAATTTTTATAAATTTAAATCCTAATTTAAGTCAAATTTTAAGACTCAATCAATTGTTTATATAGACCAATGATTTAAAACTCGGACCTGCTCCCCCGATCTAATAGGTTGACCTATGGATCGGTCCTCTAGCCGACCCTGCTGGTTGAACCGCTACCAGATCGAACCAATCCTGCATATTTTTATATATTTTTTTATTCAAATTAAAATAGTAAATTAATTTATTATTATATTTTGATTATAATTTCTGTAAAATTTCTAATAATATTTGAAAAAAAAAATTAGTGTTGATTATATTTTGATTATTATTATTTTTTTAAAAATCTTTTTTATCATATATATACACAATAAAATAATTATTGATGGGTGATTTTCGTCCCAGGGGAAGTTTTGAGATAACCCTCCTGAGACAATCCTCCTTCAACCTTGAATTTGTTTGGTTATGGGGAGACCAAATGCAAATATAGCGAAAGGCAAGAAGAACACAAAAATCGACAAAGAGTGTTTAACGTAGTTCGGCGGAGCAAGTCCAGTCTACGTCCACGGGCACAAAGTAGGGTGTTGTTTTTATTATTAAAACTGAGCTCGGCCGACCTGTTTAGTGGCGGGTCTAAAGGGAAACCGAGTTGTTTGCTTTGTGAGATTATAAATAGTACTTGAGTATTTTTTTTTTTTTTTTTTTGCTAACCAACCCCCTATAAAAAAAATGAGACTACCTTCCCTTTATATACTAAGAGAAGAAGAACACTGTTCTCATATCTTCATGACGTCAGCCACGTGAATCTCCGGCTAATTGACGAGCTCTCTACCCCAACTGTCTCGCCGAAAGCAAACCTGTCATCTGACATCCTGTCACATCACGCCGTTTCGTACGCTGCCACACTTGTTAACAATGATGCCAGCCAGTAAAGAGCCTTCAAGCTGTGATACTTTTCGGAGGGAAAAGTCCAACTACTCTGATCTCACGTCGGTCTTCAAGAGGTTGGTCAAATGATCTGTCGAGCTTCCCAATCTGTTCATGTCCTGATCCGAAATATCCGAGCTCATCTGCCTATTCCAGGAGGCAAGATAAGATCAACCCGAGCTTCCAGTCTACTTTGGTCGGCGTCGGTTCTGATCTTGTAGGTCTCTAAAGCATGTGATGAGTGGTAAAACTATCACTATTTCTCACTCATTTAACTTAATATTTTGTATAGTTTCTTGAGTTTTGTGAATATTTTGACATGTTTTGTGTTATTTTATAGATTAATAAAGTTTCAGGACTTTCTGGAGGTGATTTGAAGCAAAACTGTGAAATTTGGTGAAATTTGGAAAAAAAGGGTATTTTGGTAATTTTGGGCGTCCCGACACAAAGGGTATTTTGGTAATTTTTCCGACACCGAAATAAAGTTTCAGGACATTCTGGAGGTGATTTGGAGCAAAACTGTGAAATTTGGCAAAAATGGTATTTTGGTAATTTTGGGCGTCCTGACTCCGAGGGTATTTTGGTAATTATACCGCATGTCACGTGTCAAAAATTCAACGAGCCATTTTTTTTAGCCACCATGCCACGTGTCGAAAATTCAGCGATCCAAAAAAAAATAAAAAAATAAAAAATCAGAAAAATAATAATAATAAATTAGATTTTTTTTCCTATAAATAGATTTGAATTTCTTAGTTTCAATGTACATTATTCTCTGAAATCCTTATAAATAAATTGAGAGTTCTTTTCTTTAGTTTCTTTTATTAAGTTTTATTTACGTTTGTAATAGTAATTTTATCCATGTATGAGAGGGTAACTTCTCTATGCTGAGGTAATAAGGCAATATTTTTACTTTTGCTATTTAGATTAATCCCCTTAAAATATAATATATAAACTATTTAAAATCTGGATTAATAAAGGATACCGCCATTTTCGGACGGTTGGTTATTCAATTTAATCTGGTTAACCTGACTTAATGAGGATACCGCCATTCTGGACGGTTGGTTAAATTTATATTTCTGTTCCGCCTTATGGCTAGTATATTTAAATTTGACTTAATCAGGATACCGCCATTCTGGACGGTTGGTTTAAAATATCACAAGTATATATATTACTATTTTATGGGAGATATCTAAATAGTAAATAGTAGAAGTTAATTCTTTTTATCTTAACATTTTATTTATTTTTCCGCATTTACTTTTTAGTAATTTTTATGTTTTTTTTTACTTGTCATAATTATGTGTTATAACTAAGTTAGTTTTCTAGGTTGTGATGAAATCTAATATCACTGGTTTATAAGAGGTTATTTTTAATTTGAGTAATTTAAAGGTTTACTTATTAAGTCTTAAATGCTTCTTGTTGTTTGATCACCAATAAGACTGATGTGGTAAATCTAAAATGAACTAGACATAGGGATTTTAGGTTTCAACCTTTGACTTAATAGCCCACGATTTTCTATGAGGATAGATAACCCTTTAATAGATTTCCTTAAAGGATAGACATATACCTGTCGGGCGGAGGTTAGCGATAATTGGAACTTAAACTTAATGAATCCAGGTAATTTGATTGACATAGAAATATGATTCAATTGGTTAAACTGGGTATTTGTGTCTGACCATCGACATAGGCTTTCGCATAAATTCGTGTTCCAGGTTAGTAAACTGATTTATTACACAAACATAAAATAATCACTTCATCTTTTTAAAGATATTAGAAAGATTCACAACCCTAGATCTTTGAGTCTTTTATTTTCCTTAGTATTTTCTTTTGTCTTTTTATTTATTTATTTATTTTGCAAATCTACAAATCAAATCTTCAAGTAATCAATTTACTTCTCCCTCAATTAGATATTTGTAAATAAATAGTATCAACAATTAATAACAACAGTAGGAATTAAGTCCTCGTGGGATCGATATTTTTATACTACTTGAATGATACGTGCGCTTGCGTTATACGTGTGTGTTTACGCCGGTCAAGTTTTTTGCGCCGTTGCCGGTGACTTATTTTTCTTGAGTTATTAATTTTGAAGCTATCTAATTTACTTGTATCTAATTTTCTTTGTTTTTTATCTGTAATTTTTATTTCTTTCTTTTGTTTTCAGGTGATTGAAAAAATGGAATATTTTGAAACATTACGAGCTTTACTAGAAAAAGATACACCCCAAATCCGGGAGCAACAGTCTAGTTTTCTGAGGCCTATTGTCCAGCCCAACAACTATCACTGGATGCCAGAATCAAGCAATACTACATTTGCTCATCAGAATGAAATGGGGAGATGTGTAATATGTGATGGTAACCACCCGAGCGATCAATGTATATACCTCAGAGTGGCAGGGTTATTGGAATCATTCAAGGTATGTAGAATCATCACATTTTCCATCTTATCCACCATCCATCTACGATCTTCATCAAGAACCAGATCCATGAGAGGAAGATCAGTTGAATGACATGCTCAAATATAGGTTCAAAGAAATGGAAGCTCAATTTGATGCACAAATTCAGAGTAACGCAGAATCCATACAGAGGATGACAGATCAAATAAGACAATTAACAGAATACCAGAGCTACATACCTCAATAACCATTTACAAATGACACTGACGAAGCCTTTGAGTACCAAGCATTTCATGATAACACCTTGACAGATGAGGAGGCTGAGCAATATCAACAACCATAGGTATCAGTTCAGGAGCCCGAACTGACAAAGTCTCGATTTGATTTTTATTATTCTGACTCTGACGAAGATGAAAATACTGAGCTTTTTGTACCACCTGCACCAACAAATGAGGATGAAACTTTCCATCCTCAGAATGAAGATCTGGGAGAATACTTTGCACTAATGTTTGAAGATGATCTACCTAAGCCAATCAGTTCACTCAGATCAGAGGATGAAGACCTAAAATCTGACATCTCTTTATATTCTTACATTGATACTTCAGGAGCATGCATTTCACAGATGACAGATGAAGAACTGAATGCTGAGATACTAAAATTCATCTGTGAAGAAAAGGTGGAGCAAGAAGCGGAGCAAATAGAGGAGCAATTGTCAGACAAAATTAAAGATACAGTGAATTCAGGCGAAACATCACTGTCTTGGGGAGTACAATTTAGAGATATTACTCAGAAGCTTAACAGAATAGAAATTCCATTCCAAATCAAGCACCATACAAGACCTCCTGATTTTATTTCTTTCTTTTCAGGAAACAATGGAGCAACAAAGATCAAAAAGATGGCACAAGCACTGAATGAGACAAAATACTTTTTGCCATTTTACTATTGGAAGAGACCCTTCAAAAGCAACGCTCATGGGATTGTCTTTAATCGGACATCCAAAACGACATTGAAACCTCCTTGACAGATAGATTTCAGTCACGTCTGGCTGAAGACGAAAAATTTAGCGCTAGTAGGGAGGCAACCCGTGCAATTTGTTATAATTTCTATTTTTATATTCAGCTAACCAGGTATGATCTTCTAAACTCTTCTTTTACTATTTAATCAAAGGCATATTAAAGCTAGGTGATGGTTTGGTGTCTTCCTTCACTTACTACCTCTCTAAAAGGAAAGCTGTGAAGGCACATAGATAATCATTCACCCATAGCTTGTTGTGATAGACTAGTTTGGAGGACTCGTTGTTTATTCCTGTCACCAAGCGATAAGAGCCTAAGAGGCTTGAGTACTTAAGAGAGCCTCGCTCCACCCTCCCTCTGGGGAATCTACAACGGGAAGTCCATTCGACAGTTAGTCACACACCATGACCAGTAGAAGTTATTTCTTTATATTTATGTTTTGTTTTTATGTTGACTAAAAAGATGAAATTGGTAAGAAATAGCTGTGTAAAGAATTTCCACTCCTGAGACGTATTTCAAACCCATTTTTCGAAACAAGTTAATTTTTGTTTATTTCCTTTTGAATTATTTAATTTGTAAATTCTCCATAAAACTGACTTAAATAGATCTTCATATGCTTACTTGGCAGGTATTATCACATACATGATAACATACTAACATGAGCTAAAATTGAAAAGATTATAAGATTCAGTGCTATAGTTTAATTGGAGGAAGCATCTCAAAAAGTGATGGGATAAAAAAAAATTACATCTGAGATCCGAGTTATTAAGTCTGTAAGGGTGTTTTAACACCTAATGCCCTAAAACCATATGGTTTGGGAGTCATTGACCCAAAGCTCGCTACATGGATCAAAAATGATGAGAATATATATATATATAATATATATATATATTATATATATATATATATATATATATATATATTATATATATATATCTGAAGTTTGAGTAATTAAGTCCGTAGGGGTGTCTTAACACCTGGTGCCCTAAAGCCAACTAGTTTGGGAACCACCGACCCAAAGCTCGCTACATAAACGGTAGGTATTGTATATAAATAAAAAGTCAAAATTCAAAAAATCAAAGAAAAAATCAGAAAAATGAGAAAATTTATTACATTACTACAAAAGATGTGAATTCTGATAAAACTTTAGGACAAAAATATTTCTCTCTTATCAACTGCACTTATGACTGTTGTGGGCAAAAATGAGTTGAATAATACTTTGTTAGCTGTGTAAATGAAGAAATCGTAAAAATAATCAGAGAATTTACTTATTCAGTAATTTAGAATGAAACAAAACAATTAGTAAACTTGGAGTAGAAGTTTCACCTAATTAGTCACTAACTTCTTTATTCTCTTTTCTCTTGTCTTTTTGCTTTTGTGTGCATTAGTTTCACTACCTTTTTACTTTTGTAAAATGTTTGTGGGTATCAATGCTGTAAACCTTCACGAGACTACAACTCGTCCACTAGGGACACCTAGGTGTTTAAAGGCTTGTTGCATATGCTAAATGCAATCGTAATTCCTACGAAAGTGGCTTAGTTAAAATTTTATTATGTTATTTTATTTTGCTCGAGGACTAGCAAAATGTTAGGTTTGGGGGTGTGATGAGTGGTAAAACTATCACTATTTCTCACTCATTTAAAATAATATTTTGTATAGTTTCTTGAGTTTTGGGAATATTTTGATGTGTTTTGTGTTATTTTGTAGATAAATAAAGTTTCAGGACATTCTGGAGGGGATTTGAAGCAAAATTGTGAAATTTGGTGAAATTTGGCAAAAAGGGTATTTTGGTAATTTTGGGCGTCCCGACACAAAGGGTATTTTGGTAATTTTGGACATCCCGACACCGAAATAAAATTTCAGAACATTCTGGAGGTGATTTGGAGCAAAATTGTGAAATTTGGCAAAAAGTGTATTTTGGTAATTTTGGGCGTCCAGACACCGAGGGTATTTTGATAATTGCACCGCATGCCATGTGTCAAAAATTCAACGAGCCATTTTTTTTAGCCACCATGACACGTGTCGAAAATTCAGCGATCCCAAAAAATAATAAAATAATAAAATAATCAGAAAAATAATAATAAAAAATTAGATTTTTTTTCCTATAAATAGATTTTGAATTTTTAGTTTCAAATGTACATTATTCTCTGAAATCCTTATAAATAAATTGAGAGTTCTTTTCTTTAATTTCTTTTATTCAGTTTTATTTAAGTTTGTAATAGTAATTTTATCCATGTATGAGGGGGTAACTTCTCTATGCTGAGGTAATAAGGTAATATTTTTACTTTTGCTATTTAGATTAATCCCCTTAAAATATAATATATAAACTATTTAAATCTGGATTAATAAAGGATACCGCCAATTTCGGACGGTTGGTTATTCAATTTAATCTGGTTAACCTGACTTAATGAGGATACCGCCATTCTGGACGGTTGGTTTAAATTTATATTTCTGTTCCGCCTTATGGCTAGTATATTTGAATTTGACTTAATCAGGATACCGCCATTCTGGACGGTTGGTTTTAAAATATCACAAGTATATATATTACTATTTTATGGGAGATATCTAAATAGTAAATAGTAGAAGTTAATTCCTTTTATCTTAACATTTTATTTATTTTTCCGCATTTACTTTTTAGTAATTTTTATGTTTTTTTTTACTTGTCATAATTATGTGTTATAACTAAGTTAGTTTTCTAGGTTGTGATGAAATCTAATATCACTGGTTTATAAGAGGTTATTTTATAATTTGAGTCATTTAAAGGTTTACTAATTAAGTCTTAAATGCTTTTTGTGGTTTGATCATCAATAAGACTGATATGGTAAATCTAAAATGAACTAGACATAGGGATTTTAGGTTTCAACCTTTGACTTAATAGCCCACGATCTTCTTTGAGGATAGATAACCCTTTAATAGAAATCCTTACAGGATAGACATATACCTGTCGGGCGGGGGTAGCCATAATTGGAACTTAAACTTAATGAATTCAGGTAATTTGGTTGACATAGACATATGATTCAATTGGTTAAACTGGGTATTTGTGTCTGACCATCGACAGAGGCTTTCGCATAAATTCGTGTTCCAGGTTAGTAAACTGATTTATTACACAAGCATAAAATAATCACTTCATCTTTTTAAAAATATTAGAAAGATTCACAACCCTAGATCTTTGAGTCTTTTATTTTCCTTAGTATTTTCTTTTGTCTTTTTATTTATTTATTTATTTTGCAAATCTATAAATCAAATCATTCAAGCAATCAATTTACTTCTCCCTCAATTAGATATTTGTAAATAAATAGTATCAACAATTAATAACAACAGTAGGAATTAAGTGCTTGTGGGATCGATATTTTTATACTACTTGAACGATACGTGCGCTTGCGTTATATGTGTGTGTTTACGCCGGTCAAGACTCGTCGTCTCAAGAATCAGTTACGCGATATTTAATATACGCGTAAAGTTTACAGATTTGGGCACAGAATTAGCAAATGAACTCCGATCGAGTTGGTTCTTGAACCATCAGACTTATTTTTCCGAAACGAACAAATTTTACGTTGAACACGTATTCGAAAATTACGCCAGAAGGGCTTCAAAGTTAGTGATTTTCGAATTTACCCTTAGAAGTGGGGGCATTTTTGTAATTTTAAGATTTGAGATATTTTGTATTATGTTTATTATTATTAATATTATTATTATTAGGCTTTTAAAAAAAAGAAAAAAAAAGAGGAGAGATACAGAGAGAGGCGTGGAAACGCAGTAAGAGAGAGAAAGAAGGAAGCTTTGCGCTGGTGGCCACCGGCCAGCATCGCACCGGTGGACCACCGGCGTCCGGTGTGTCCATCCACGGTGCACATATCGGTGGCCGGCACCGCTTCTGAAACCGCTGGGAATGGCGAGAAAACGGAGAAGAAGGGGTGCGACATAGGTTTGACGGATCCGGCTCATTGGTTCATTTCACAGCCCGAGCCACCTACCAAATCGAAACCCTTTATGAGTACTACGAGTATACAGAGTTATTTTCACCGAACAGTGGCCGGAAGCACGTGAAACGAGGAGGAAAAATGGCACGTAAATAGGACCCGAAATGAAAAGTAACTCCGATCGGAATTCTGATGACACCAGCACGTTCGTATGGCCGATGGGAGTTCGAATATGGCCTCAGAATTTTGGTACGACTCTCCGTTTAAAATTTGTTATTTTAAAGTTTACAGTTTTATATTCGGATGTTTCCGGTAGTTCCGTAGTTTAGCGAATTAGCATGAAATGAATTGGATATGTTTTAATATGTTAAAACGATAAATGTGATAGAATCCGGGGATAAACGGAATAAATTAGATCGATCCATTAGAATTAGTGAGTTTCCAGTAAAATGGAGTTTCTCGTGCGACTGAGCGTAGATAACCATAATCATGGATATGATATAAATATGATATTGCGAGGGTAATTAAGTAGTATATGAGCATATATTAGAGTAATGAAGTTTGAGCGGTAGAATCAGAGAGTATTCATGTATTACGAAAAGGATCCGAAGTTCATTTTAGTAATGTCTAAAGTTCCGTAAATAGCGGTTCTGATTGCGTTTTATGATTTGTTTTGACAGATCGGGTCCAGGTTCGGAGTGTTCACGAAGCCAGGTAAATAACTCATGCTTCGAATATTTAAGAAATTTAACGTTGCTTGAAATTAGTAATATAATAAAGTGTATATAGTATATGCATGAAACCTATATATATATAAAGATGAACATAGAAGAAAGAAGCATGTGTATTTATATACACATGTAGATAAGAACAAGCAATTATAAGCAGATGTATGAGCAAAAGATAAGCAGGAGCATATAAAAGTAAAGAGATACATATGTAGGTATAAACCAATATATATATTTAGAGATATAGCATATGAATGAGGTCATGTTTATGATTTTAATACTTTGATACTTGGGTTTGGGGGTTGTAGAAAACTACACCTTAGGGAATGAGACTAGTGATTGTTGGACAAAATGACCCATAGCGTCACTATTTGCACAGATCATTGTGTTGTTGTAGCAAATTAACTATGTGACAAGGAAATTGCACTCTCATCATTTGTGATTAGATCACCATAGATGTATAAATGAAGAGAGGTCTCTATGGTTAGTTCCTGGATTGAGAATGATATGAGACAGTATCAATCCCCGAAGGATTAATCATTAAATATCCCTAGCCGGAGTATTATCGAGACTGGACATCGATAATGCGGAATATGCTAGTATTGCACTTGTGCGCGTTGTGAGGGCACAACAGCATAGTTCTCATATATATAAGTATCGGATACTTATGCAAGTGCGATAGGAGATCGTGTTTCACCGATGGTACGGGAAACAGTTTCGCTCTGGATAAACCCCTCGGAATCCCATTGGTATTATGACTATGTGTCTATGGGAGGCCAAAATCAAGGTAGGTGTGTATAGTCTTAACCTGAGACTTACATCGCTAATACTTACGATAATCGGTAGACTTTGGTCTTGGTGGTACAGGGCTTTAACCGGTTCTGAGTACACCACTTCTGGGTTTATCAGAGAGTCGTAGTGTATTGGGTGTGATGTCGAGACGGAAGTATCACTTCAGTCATATTGGAGATGATGTCACGCAGGATACGGTACTAGTGCTCTTGAGTGTTGCGCAACCAATCGGGATATTGTGACCAGGTCATGAATATCCGATTATAGAGACTATGTTACCAGACATCCGATATGTGTTTCGGACGGGGCAACACTTATCCAGCCCCAGCCCTAGCACGTGACTATCCGATACTGGACCGATATGCACAATACTTAGTATACTACGCTTGATACAGATCTATATATTCCTATAAGAATATTTCTGGAGAATTGGGTAGGCATGGCGCTTTGCTAGAAGCCAACCTTGTCTTGTAAATCGGTATATAAACGTAGTACGAGGTACTTACGTGTTCGGATAGTCCGACGACCGAATTTACTGCCAACATATCCGGAGATCTCATGGGTCGCTTCCAAAGATTCACCGATGATGTATGACTCGCACTTTAATTAATCTGGGATTAATTAGAAGAGAGAGAGAAAATTAATCTGGGATTAATTAGAAGAGAGAGAGAAAATTAATCTAGGATTAATTACGGAGATATTTTATCTGGGATAAAATATTAATTAAAGAGAGAGAACGATTATTTGGAATTAATCGATAAAATAATATATCCGATATATTATATGAAATTGGATTCCGACGCGGAATTAAAATTGGATTTTAATTCGGGCGACGAATTAATTTGGAATTAATTCGTTAGCGACGTGAATAGTGATTTCGCTAGGCGTAATCATTTAATTACGACGCGACGGAAAATTCGTTAATTTGGAATTAGCGAACCCGAGCCCGAGAGTGTGATTGCGAGCGCATTCGTATTTTGAATCCGAGCGCGGCACGCAAGTCACATCAAGCGTCAAATCACTAGTCGCATCAATCGTCAAATCACTTGTCACTTTGAGTGATGTGATATGACATGTCACTTTAATAAAGTGTAGAGATGTGATGTGAATAGTGATGTGAAGTGATTGAAAAGCACTTTTTGCTTTTGCTTTTGACTTTTGATTTAAAGTTTTTAATATTTGTTTATTTATTTACTTGGTAAATGATTAAAATAAGACATATATATAAAGCTTTTTATTTTCTCTCTCCACATACAAGCCATTCACGTTTTTTTTCTCTTCAAGGGTTCACGGTTTCAACTCTTTTGGAGCCAAAAATTCTTCATCTCTCTCACGGTTTTCTTGGCCATTTTCTTGTTCCATTTTTTCTTTTGGTTGGACCAAAATGAAGAAGTAAAGTGCTAGCACACACCTTGGGTTTTACATAGGTGATAGGAAACGAATTTGTGAGCTTGGAATCTCAAAGCTTGGAGCTTTAATGGAGGTCACCCATGGCCGAATTTTCAAGGAGGAAGACACCCCAAAACCGAGCATGATAGCAGTCCAAAGAGGCCAAAACCGAACTCACACAAGAGGAAAATGGGTTTTGTTCTTTGATGCATCAAATCCATTCAATGTGAGTTATGTTTCCGCCTTACTCCTTGAAGTATTCATGAGTTTTTCTTGCTTGATTTGTTGATTTTGGGACCTAATTAGAAACTCAACAATTGTATCTTGAGCTTAGTTCAAGCATGAAAAAGTTAGGGTTAAAATTGGGGATAATCAATTGAAGCATGATTTGGTTAAATTGGATGATAAAGTATGCTTGTATGTTGATGAATTGAAGTTGTGCATGATCAATTTCATGAAATTGGATTGGATTCAATTTTTCGCAAATTTTGGGCATGATAAATTGGGTAAAATCAATTGAAGCATGATTTGATCAAATTGCTTGATTAAGTATGCTTAAATGTTGTTGAATTAAAGATTGATTGGATCAATTTGAAGAAATTGTGTTTGGAACAAATTTCCCCAATTTTTTATGTTGGCATAAAGTGACAAATTTGGGTAAACTTGATTTTGAGCATATTTTGTGAAGTTGGATGAATGAGAATGCTTAAATGATGTTTAATTTAATATTGATTGGATCAATTTGAAGAAATTGTGTTTGGAACAAATTTCCCCAATTTTTTATGTTGGCATAAAGTGACAAATTTGGGTAACTTGATTTTGAGCATATTTTGTGAAGTTGGATGAATGAGAATGCTTAAATGATGTTTAATTTAATATTGATTGGATCAATTGAAGAAATTGTGTTTGGAACAAATTTCCCCAATTTTTTATGTTGGCATAAAGTGATAAATTTGGGTAAACTTGATTTTGAGCATATTTTGTGAAATTGGATGAATGAGAATGCTAAAAATATGTTTAATTTAAGATTGATGGGATCAATTTATTGAAATTGTGTTTGGAATAAATTTCTCCAAATTACTTATGATGGCAGAAATTAAAGAACCCTAAATGTCTTGGAATTTTTTGATTTTTGAACAACATTGGATGTTGGAAATCATTTGGGAATATGATTGAATGTCGATTGTGAAATTAATTGGATTGAATTCGAATCGGACGTAAAATCCACAAATTGCCAAGAGACTTTAAAGCAGTAAATTGGGTTTGATTTTGATAAATTGTGTTTTGGCCCTATTTGATGTTGAAATGCATGATTAAGTATGCTAATTGATGTTTTAGAAATATTAATTAGGTGGTAATTATGTATGACACTTAGGTTAATTAATTATGAAATTTGGAATTTTATAAGTTAATTAATTGGGTTTGTTTTTGGAAATTAGGCCTTATAAGTTGTAATTGGGCTTTTGGGCTTTGTTGTACAAAGTTGGGTTTATGCAAAATTGGTTGGATCCAATTAGGCCCAAAACCGCATCCATAAAGTCCAATTATGACTTAATGAACCTTAATTATTTAATTGGGCCTAATGGGCCAAAATTAATTTAAAGGCTTATGGGATAACTCCCGGATTGGACTTTGGTTATCGGTTTGACCCGAGTTGACCAAAAGTCCACGCCTTAAGAAATTAATTAAAAGCCCATTGGACTTTAATTAAATAAACATATTAAAGTCCAATGTTAAAACGATAAATATGGTAGAAACCAGGGAGAAACAGAATAAATTAGATCGATCCAGTAGAATTAGCGAGTTTTTTCCGGTAAAATGAAGTTTCTCGTGCGACTGAGCGTAGATAACCGTAATCATGGATATGATATATATATGATATTGCGAGGGTAATTAAGTAATTCTGGAAAAGTTCGGAGGGTTCGAGACCCTTCCATAGCGTTTGCGAAAACTTTTCCGTAAGTTTTACCGCAAACGCGTAAAAATGAGAATCTGAACCATCTAGCTAGTTTAGAGTAGTATATAAGCATATATTAGAGTAATGAAGTTTGAGCGGTAGAATCAGAGAGGATTCATGTATTACGAAAAGGATCCGAAGTTCATTTTCGAAAATGTCTAAAGTTTCGTAAATAGCGGTTCTGATTGCATTTTATGATTTATTTTGACAGATCGGGTTCAGGTTCGGAGTGTTCGCGAAGCCAGGTAAGTAACTCATGCTTCGAATATTTAAGAAATTTAACGTTGCTCGAAATTAGTAATATAATAAAGTTATATATAGTATATGCATGAAACCTATATATATATAAAGATGAACGTAGAAGAAAGAAGCAGGTGTATTTATATACACATGTAGATAAGAACAAGCAATTATAAGCATATGTATGAGCAAAAGATAAGCAGGAGCATATAGAAGTAAAGAGATACATAAATAGGTATAAATCAGTATATATATTTAGAGATAGAGCATATGAATGAGGTCATGTGATGATTTTTAATACTTTGAAACTTGGGTTTGAGGGTGTAGAAAACTACACCCTAGGGAATGAGACTAGTGATATGAAATGAAGTTTGTAATTTATGCACAATATAAGAATATTAGTGTGCATGAGTAAATATGAACTAGTAAGTATATAAGGCTGGTATGAATGCTAAGGTTCAAGTTCATGCGAAAGTGAGCATATATATATGTTTAGTAACATAAGTATAGATACGTGTATACAAGATGATAGAGAGCACAAATGAGTAGCATATGCATGGCATGAGATTTGTGGTCATGAGTTCGCATAACAGTGATGCATATGAGAAAGTATGAAAGTGATAGTATAAGTAACAATGTTTATGGGAAAAAAACATTAAGAGTATATGTATACTAGTGTAAAATACATGTATTTCATGAATGAAACGTTTCGGGATATAATAGTAAAAGATGAGTATATAGTAAAGCATGGCTAAAGTAGAAAGGATCATGAGAAAGCATCGACGGTGTTGTGTGTTAAGATTTTCAGCAGTCAAGCAAAAGATAAGAATGTTTTCAAAGATTTCAAATATTTCATAGAAACGTTTCAAATATTTTGAAAGATAACATATTTCAGAAAATTGTTTTTCTTTTAGTTTTGAGATACCGTATATGGTTTTATATTTTTGGGGCATGAGGTAAAACCTCACCCCAGTATGTAACTTGAGATACAGTTGGAATTGACGGATTCAGAGACATGTGCACATGTGGAGGACTGAGAGGACTCTCTCGGATCCTCGAGCAGGACTAGGGTTGACAGATCCCTTACCATTGATCCGCACCCCCAGTTCCAGTTTGTGGTGTGATACGTCCAATTGAGTTATGGTCCTAGGCGTAGAGCACCATCAGTTCAGAGATGCCCAGTTGAGTTATGGTCCTGGGCATATAGTACACCTAGTTGAGCTATGGTCCTGGGTGTAGAGAGACGTACAGTTGAGTTATGGTCCGGGACGTAGAGCAGTTCCAGTTTTCAATTTTGGGATTTTCAGCACACAGTTTCCAGATTTTCAGTTCCTAGATTTCAGTAATTAGAGTATAGTACACAGTTTTTTAGAAACAGAGTTTAAAAACAGTTTTTCAGATTTCAGTTTTCAGTTACAGTTTTCAGGAATAACTCTTTAGAAAGAAAGTTTTCAGAAATATCGATTTTATAAGAGATTCAGAATTTTAAAACAGAAATCAATTTTCGAGTACTGTTTTCAACAAAGAGTTCTTCAGAAAGGGTTTTCACAAAACATATTTTAAAGGAATAGTATGTTGAAGTAAAGTATGATATGTAATTATTGTAAATAAATCATGTATTCTAGTAAGTCATTTGAGATGCATATATTTGATGTTAATGCATTATAGTATGAGTACATTTAGATGCATGTAGCTAGCACTGATACATGATATCATTATTATGTTTATATGTATATGTAGATGATGTTGGTATGAGATGTAGGGCTATATAAGAGATTCTTCTTATGAATATTAATGCGTGATTATATAATTACATTCATACATGTCAGCATGATCTAAGTAGTGTGATAAATATTTGAAAGAAATAGTATTTAATTTTTCGACTTGATGATATTTCAAGGAAGATAAGAGTAAGAGCTTATAATAAATGCTGGAACTAGATCAAAAGTAAATATAAAGAAAAATGGCAAGCTATTAAAGTGACGTGGTGGAAACGTAATGAGACTTGGTACAATAGATGGATTTATAAAGCTTAATAACCATATTATAGATATTTAAAGTTTAAGTATGAAACAAGATGTAAGGGTGTGTGTGAGTTAGGACAGAAAATTTGTAATACGTAGTAATATCTGAACTTGGATAAGAGTTTTGCAGTTAACTTAGAATTGAGAATTATGTGTGACTACATAGATAACTTAAGTCATTAATAGGTTAATAAATAGACTTTGTATGAGTTTGTATACTTAAGTTATGAGCATGATTACTTACTGAGTCTTATGACTCACACCAGAACAGTTTGTAGTTTTGCAGGTCAGTAGCGGATATGCTGAGCTAGTAGGATTTCTGCGAAGACTTTGAAGACAGTGGATCGCCCCATTTGCAGTCAGAAGTCATTGAGTCTTGGGTCGAGTTATGGGTCCTCACGGCTCTTTGTTTTGTATTTGCATTTGTATCTTATAAGCAAAGATTATGTAATAGTATAGTTTTATTTTGATTTCTGGCCGGAGGCCAAGTATTTACATTATGTTTATTGAGTTTAGGCCTGAGGCCTTGATAATGATTGCATGAATGTTGAGTTGCATAAATATGTTGTCTCATGGTGCTGGCTATAAGCCAGGTTGCATGATGTTCTCTATACATCATGCCGAAATTTCGTTAGAATCAGAGGCTTATGGAGATGAGTTTTCCTGTCTCCTGCCGGTAGCATCCTAGGCTAGGCGGGATCCTAGGCTAGGCGGGATGTTACATGTTCGTCCTTCCAAAAGGGGAAAAATTTCATCTCTGCCCTTGCCGTACAATACAAAATACTAATCACAAAAAACACCATCAACATCTGTCTCCTAGTTCTCGGTATCAACGAGTTAGCGATTTGATACCGGGAACTATAAAAAAGATGGTGTGTTGATCAACCAGTTGGTGGTCGGCTCTGGGGAGTCATAGAGAAAACTGTCTTGGCCATGAATCAGGTCTTCCCTGTCATCTTCACGTGCTCGGTCACAGAGAATTCAGATTCCTATCCATGGGGAGATGCTCCGTACCCACGCTGATGATGATCCACTCGGTGGGACGTAACCTGACCCCAAACTAGCAAAATACTTGGCTTTGAGGGAATATTACCTCCCCGGAACAACAAAAATCCGGCCACGGGGGAATGCTCTGTCCCCATGCCGATCATATTACCTCGGTGGGACGTAACCTGACCCCGAGCTGAAGAAATAAGATAGCCTCAGTGGAACGAATCCAGCCCCGAGCTGGTGGAACAAACATGGTCTCGGCGGTACTAAAGCAGACCTGAACCGGAAAAAATATCGGTCTCAGCGGTACTAAAGCATACCCAAGCCTGAAAGAGCATCGGTCTCGGCGGTACTAAAGCAGACTCGAGCGTAAAGAGCATCGGCGGCGAAACTAAAGCAGACCTAAGTCGGAAAAAGCATCGGTCTCGACGGTACTAAAGCATACCCGAGCCAGAAAGAGCATCGGTCTCGACGGTACTAAAGTAGAACCAATTTGGAAAGAGCATCTGTCTCGACGGTACTAAAGCATACCCGAGTCGGAAAGAGCATCGGTCTCGACAGTACTAAAGTAGACCCGAGACGGAAAAAGCATCGATCTCGACGGTACTAAAGCAGACCCGAGCCGGAAAGAGCATCGGTCTCAGTTGTACTAAAGCAGACCCGAGTAGGAAAGAGCATCGGTCTCGGTGGTACTAAAGCAGACAAGAGCCGGAAATAACAACGGTCTCGGTGGTACTAAAGTAGACCTGATTCGGAAAGAACATCGGTCTTGGCGGTACTAAAGCAGACCCGAGCCAGAAAGAACATCAAAATAAATCTGACTCTGCAGTAGGAAAGCAGGCCCGAGCCATAAAAACACATCAAAATAAATCTGCCTCAGCGGTACGAAAGCTGGCCCGAGCCATAAAAATACATCAAAATAAATATGACTCGGCGGTACGAAAGCAGGCCCAAGCCATAAAAACACATCAAAAAAAATTTGAATCAACGGTACGAAAACAGGCCCGAGCCATAAAAACACATCAAAAATAAATCAGACTCGGCTGCGCGAAAGCAGGCCCGAGCCATAAAACACATCAAAAAAAATCTGATTCGGTGGTACGAAAGCAGGCCCAAGCCATAAAAACACATCTCGGCCATTATGAGGGCCATAATGAACAAGCATAAACAAATTTTTATTTAAGAAAGAAGAAATCTTACTCACATTCTTGGGATCTGATGCTCTTCTTGCAACTCTTCGAGTGCCATTTTAAGAGGGGCTCTTTGAAAACATCTTCTCAACACCTTAGCATTCCAAGCATCCGACCTGATGACTTCCACTATCAGCATTGGTCGATTTCCAAAGCCATTTGGTTTATGCACTCATCGAGATAGCCTTTTTTCACTAGGTCTTCCACCCGCTCCTGCAGGTCTCAGCATCCATTCGTGGCATGTCTCCTAATATTATCGTAGATACAATAAGCCATGTTATTTTCCTCCTCAATCAGGAACCTCCTCATATCAGGCTTGGCCAATAAGCCTTTATCCTAGATTTCTTGAACTAGTTGGCTAGGGGTCTGTTCAGGGGGGTGCACACTGTCCTTCTCGCGACATGGTTGACTTGGAAAGACGGCCTCATCTCCTGAACTTGATTATCCTGAAGCGTCGGTCTGAGCTTCTTCTGCCCCGGGAGTGGTCTCCTCATATTTCTGCTCAAATCGCGCTGATTTTCCAACCTAAGTATCTTGGTCCTCTAGGTGCCCCATCATCTGCCGATCTTCTCTTCTTCTTCCATCAGAACAAACTGCATGGCCAACTCCAAGGCAGTGGCGTAATCCGGTACATCTTGGACCCTCAGGTGAGTCCACAACTTTCTGACCTTCAGAGCTCTCTGGAGACTTTTTAGCGCCTTCGACGACTTGTATGCTCTAACCCGAACACCAAATTGTGGTATCTTTCAATGAAATTCTTCAGGAGCTCGTCATCCATCTGTTTCATTAATCTTAACTCTCCCACCGTCTTCTTTGGAATACACGCTCCTTTGAAATGTCGAACGAATGACTTCCTGAGCTGACAGAAACTGTCGATACTTCTAGGAGTCAAGCTTCTAAACCATAAAATTGCAGGCCCACTCAAGGTTAGAGGGAACACCTTACAAATGGCCTCTCTCATCATCCCTTAAATCTCCATTAATAGAACAAACCTTTTGATATGGGATTTGGGGTCAGTATAACCATTGTAGGGATCTGTAGACAGCATGGTGAACTGTTTAGGGAACTCTGCTGACAAGATCCCTTCCGTGAAGAGAGATATTGCTTCTCCGTCCTGGCCATCTCTTTTATCTTCCTTCATGTTTTCTTCTCGCTTTCTCATTTATTTCCTGAACCAGTCATTCAATCTTTCATCATCAATCTTTTCTAAATTTTCCATGTTCTCCATCATAGCCTTCAGGAAGGCCTGGTTTGTCTTCCTATCCTATCTCATGCTTTCCTCCATTTTTCCCATCCACTCTGTTGTTGAACTCTCCGACGATCTATGGTTCCCGTCTTCCGACATCGTCTTACTACGCAAGTTATTTTTTGCTCTTTCCCCACAGACGGCGCCAACTGTTGACGGATGATTTTCGAGATAACCCTCTCGAGACAATCCTCCTTCAACCTTTAATTTGTTTGGTTATAAGGAGACCAAAGGAAAATATAGCGAAAGACAAGAAGAACACAAAAATCGACAAAGAGTGTTTAACGTGGTTTGGTGGAGCAAGCCCAGCCTATGTCCACGGGCACAAAGTGGGGTGTTATTTTTATTATTTAAACTGAGCTCGGCCGATCTATTTGGAGGCGGGTCTAAAGGGAAATCGAGATGTTTGCTTTGTGAGATTACAAAAGTACTTGAGTGAGATTTTTGCTAACCAACCCCCATATGCAAATGAGACTACGATCCCTTTATATACAAAGAGAAGAAGAACACTGTTCCAATATCTTCATGAAGTCAGCCACGTGAATCTCCGGCTGATTGACGGGCTCTCTGCCCCAACTGCCTCACCCAAAGCAAACCTGCCATCTGATATCCTGTCACATCACGCCTTTTCGTACGCTGCCACACTCAAAAACAATGATGCCAGCCTGTAAAGACCCTCCAAGCTGTGACACGTTTCGGAGGGAAAAGTCAAACTACTCTGATCTCACGTCGGTCTTCAAGATGTCGGCCAACTAATCTGCCGAGCTTCCCAATCTGTTCTCGTCCTGACCTGAAATATCCGAGCTCATCTGCCTGTTCCAGGAGGCAAGACAAGATCAACCCGAGCTTCCGGCCTACTTTGGTCGGGCTTCAGTTCTGATGTTGTCGGTCTCTAAAGCCTGTGCCATACTGCATCCTCTGGTCGGTCATATCTGAGAAGCTGGACCCGAGCACTGTGATTGGCCGATGAGTAACCAATACTCTTAGATCGTTCCTCCTTCAAAATGGGAAAATTTCATCTCTGCCCTTACCGTACAGTATAAAATACTTGTCACAAAAAAACCATAAACAATAATATTATTATCAACTCTCGATCCGATCTCTTATTCTTAATTATCCAGTCATCTTGAATAGATGGACCAAATCGGACTTTAAAACATTCATTTTGACTAACACGAGCCGCCTCTATTAATTAGGTTTTATGAGTGCTTCCGCCGCGTCTGTTAATTATGATTTTACTTTCGCCGCCTCTATTAATTATGTTTTATGGGTGCTTCTGTCACTCATTTTGAGCAATATCTAAATACTTAATTTAAGTTTATACCTTAGTTAGTGCGTTCAATCCGAACAGATGAGAATGGTTAACTAGGTTAATCCCCACACTCATAAACAAGCAAATTGGATTAGTCGTACATTTTTTACTAAATGCACTTGGCTAGTATGGGCTTGTGGGATGTTTGGTGGCCTATTACTTTCAACAAGCAATTTCCAAGTAATTATTTCTATTAGAAACTTTGTTACAATTTTCCTTTACACATGGACATGGACTTTTGTGCTATCACAACGAGATTTGGATACCATATACATACCTCAACTATGCTAGAACTTCATGTTTTACTAATCAACAAGAGTAATTTCATCTTTTGCTTGTTAATTTGGTGTTGTAAGGTTAGGATCTCATCTTAAAATCATGAGTTCGAATCCAGAGAGTTTGTTTCTTGTAAAAGTTTGGGATAGTCGAAGGTTTTATCTGCTCCGCTTAAGTCCAGAAGGGGTACTTTGGCGGTGAGTTTTCCAACGATTTAAAAAAATTATTTTAGCATGGATAAGACTCATTATGTCGTCCCCAATGGGCGTTCCTTGGTAGTGTAGGGTTTAGGATCTCACATTGAGGTCCTGAGTTCGAATTCAGAGAGTGTGTTTCTTGTAAGAGCCTGAGACAACCGAGAGTTTTACCCGCTTCGCTTAATTAGGTGATTTAGCTGTGGGGTTTTCAACGATTAAAAAAAAAACACTCATTATGCTTCTTAATTAGGTGTACTTTTTTATTATTTAACTAGTGTGGGCTCCCTCTTTGAGCATATATTGAGTAAAATTTAAATATTATTTTTTTTTTCTATAATGATAAAAAAATTCAAATGTTATATATATATATATAACTATAATTTGTATATTTTAAATAAAAGAAAATTCATATGTGATCTTTAAGGAAAAATCATGTGACGTTTTAGGAAGAAAAATATTTAACTTTTATATATACTAATTGACGACTCATGCGATGCGCGAGGCTCGTATCATAAGCAGTAGATGTAATACATTAATCTTATTAGTTATGAATAGATTATAATTCATGTTTTTTTTTATAATTTTATTAGAATAATATATGGAATTGCGTGTTCATATTATTTGTAAGTGAAACTTAATTAGAATTTAAAATAATATTATAATATTTGTTAACATAATTAAAAATATAAATCGGCAATATTTTTTTCCAGATATCTGAATAAGAAATCAAAATCAAATCTAGTATTGTGGGTGTCGAAATAAAAATAAAAGCGTAAATAGGTTGGCTTAATTCAATATTTAAAAACTCTTTAGTTATTAGCAAAAAATTAATGACTCGTGGATATATGGCAATTAATATAAAAATGATCCACTTACCACTTGCATAAAAGGATATCTTCATGATTGAGAGAGCTAACATGGGCATGCTAAATATAAAGTTGGGGTGTTGAAAGGAAAGCCGAAGGAGTAAGTCAAATGTGGAATTGAAGACTACCAAATTCAATTGTTTTATCGGTAAATCTTTAATTTATTAAAAGAATTTCTTTATTTGTTAAAAAATTAAACTGAATTGGAAGGTAAAATCTGAGGGTGGAAAGGCAAGTCAAATGGCAAGTAAAATATGGAATTGAAGACTATCCAGTTGGCTTGATAAACCATTAATTTATTAAAGGAATTTGTTTGTTTGTCAAAAAATTAAAATTAATGGTTAATGTCAATGAAGTTAGAAAAACTTACCTGTATAGGTGGACATTTTTATAGATAAAAAAGTCGACATGGACATGCTAATTTAGAAGGAGATTTTTCAATTTTTATATATTAATTAGGGAAATGCTAACAAATGCCCTTAGGGCATTTCTTAAAAATCCATTTAAGGAAATTTTTTATGGGAAAAAGAAAAAAAATTATTAATGATTTGATATTTTTTATATTTCCCATAAAAATAATGTCAAAACTTTCCTTTTATGACTTCTTAACAAGTGCCCTTAGCATAACCCAATTAATTAATATAGATAAAGGTAGAACTTAACCCCCAAAAAAAAAAAAGTAATATTAGCATGGAATTCATGTCTGAATAAATCACATGTAACTAAAACAGAATTAATAAGTAAATAACAAAGACAACAAAGAATGAAGGTGTTGCGTATTAATTGCCTCGAACACCCATAAAAATGTAACATTTTCAATGGACCAAGCTATATTTTTTAGTATTTACAAAGAAAAATCCGTCGTCGGCTGACAACATTAATGGAGTGATTTGCTTATATATTAAATGCAAAAGAATGATTTATTTACTCCACCCACTAATTGCATTACTATAAGTGCAAAGAAAGTATCCAAAATGAGAGAAGAAAGAGAATTAAGTGTGCTGCTGTTAGACTTGACCAATGGTTTGATTCATGATTCCAGTTTTTTTGAAATTGTAAAATTGGATACTAAGAAAAATCTGTTCATTTTCGATTTAGTCCTTTAATTTTGAAAAAAAAAATGTGATTTGGTTCCGATTTCGTAGCGAACCGAATTTTAAAGTTACGGTTCCATATGTTGGGGAATTAAGTGTCATTAAACGAATCAACATGCATTAAACAAATCAAAACCAGAACACAAAATCAGATCTACACTAACATGCCAACTTAGACAAAAACCCTAAAACCTTGGAGAATAAGCAAAACCTAGAAAACTGACGAAAAATGTAGTCCAAGTCGAGTTTCATCTGTCCTTAAAAACTTATTAGCCTCACTTCGGTGCTTTAAGGATTTTGTGGCTAACGTCCTCCCAGTATAAATTGGATTTCTCTTGTTCAATGGGCACTTTTTAACAAGATCTCAAACTAGAACAATGGTGGAACTCTCTCTGACTCTAAAACAAATGTATGAGACTTCTTACTTCTGGATCGTATGAAAGAATAATGAAGATTCCTTTAAATAGACATGGAAGAGTGGTGTAACCCTCCCAATGGTTATACCCTTCCCTTAAACCCTTTGGAGCCTATAGGTATGTTCCATCAATTTAGAAGATATGTCCCTACATGTTAGTGTCTCTCCCATATGGCACTATTTAAGAGACATGACCATCCTCCATCCATACTCTATATTTAGAGAATTTACAACAATCCCCCACAATTCTCTAAATATTCATGCAGACACTTGAGAGGGTTTCTGTGAAATAAAGCTGCATCGAAATAGGTAGCTTTCGCCTTCAACATTTCCTAGTGAATGACAATCGGATTTACTTGGCAAACCAGGTCGAATCGGTCTTCATCACTTCCCTCGCCTTCTCTTTGTAATCCCTGAACATTCTTGTCAAGTGTTCGAGGGCTCATTATCAGGTCGGGTCTTCATCTGCACAAATGTTACTAAATCTGATCCCTAACATCGGTTTGGTCTTCATCTGCACCTCGTTAGGCCATACCGCCTTGGGGTGTCTTTTTGTACCTCGAGCCCGGTCTCTCTGTTTACTCTCATCCCCATAAAAGCCTTGGACCTAAACATCTGTTTAGTGGAAACCCCATTCTACCTCTCCGCAGGCTTCAGAGTTTCTTGGGGCTAAAAACCACCATCAACATTAGCATTTGTTATTTTATTGAGTTAATTAAAGTAACTAAACTCAATTAATTTATTTGAAAAAATAAAATTTTCATTCTAGACTTTAGATTACCACGGTAATTAAACCTATAAATATTTTAGAGTGCCTTAATTATGGTGACAAATTTAGTGAATGAATAAAATGTTTATTTCTTAAAATTGGAAATTTTGCATTGATATTAATTAAATTAATTTCTAATATGATTAAATATGAAATTAATTTAATTAGTGTAATATTTATGACATTTGAATGTTATTGGACATTATTGGGTGTTAGAATCATTTTCAGAAATTATTTTCACGGTTTAAATGGCCAAAATACGTGAAAATAGTGAAATAAGTAACTAACGGTAAAATCATAATTTTACTGTGAAATTCGTTACCCAATTACCATTAGTGGTTGACTGGCCACCGTACAAGTGGGCTGGTCAGCCCGACATAAACTCTAGGTCACCCGTTTGACCAGTTACTCGATCCGTGGAAATTTTCCGCGAAAAATATATTCGTAAAATTTATGCCTTGATTCTGAAAATTGAAATTGATTATCATTATTTGATTTCAGCAATTAATAAAGGTGAATTACGAATGCAGTATCAATATTTGATATTGAGTCATTTATCTTAAAAATTAAATTATTTAAGAATACGAATTCACCTAAATCGGGCTTCCATCATCAAAACTTCAACATTTTCGTATGCTCTCAATGGACCCACCCTAATTTTTGTAAGTTTATTAGCTTATATATGATAATGTATGTAGAGATGTCAACCTTTACATGACATGTATTTATTATGTACTGCTTTCTGATTACATGGTGTACATTTGACGTTAAACATACTTAATACAACATTAAGTGTGATTACACCTGTTATTATGCTTGTTAAACCATGCTTGCATGATAAGATAAGTGCATTGCTACTAAAGTCCATTGATCTCGGATTGTAATATATGACATTACGTACTTTAGAATTCCGATGTCAAGATTGCAGTGCTTTCAAAGTGCTGTGATAGATTCCAGAGTGAATCATCTCTGGAGTAGGTCTAGATCACACTGGATTGATCTCGGAATTCCTCCATTTCAGAGTGGAATGACCTCGAAGTGACGTCACTTCGAGGTCAATATCGAATTTCTCTGGTCAAGTGGTTTCTTTGGAAGTCTTCAGACGTCGGAAATCGTTCTGACCTATCATGTCTACTAGTACCGTTCAATAATATTGTGATAGGTGCACCCTCCCATATGACCTCTGTGTACTTGTAGCAGTTCCACTAAGTAGGCGTGCTGAGAAAGATTTAACCACATGACGACACGAGACATAGAGTACCCGTACATGATTAAATTCAGGCACCTACACTTAACCATTAAGCAACATTTTTGTGAAGGTAATGTTGGGTCAATGTTGATATTAAGGTTTCCTGGTTGTAGAAGACATCCTAATTTGACCTGGGACTTCCATAATATTATGATTCTGCATGAACTAGGTCATGGGACTATATTGTATTGGAACTATTTAGGATGTTTTGGGCTTTTTAAGGGTTATTGGTTCTCCAATAATCTATTCAATAAAACATTATCTTGTGGACTAAAGTCCCCCAAGCGGGTTTGGCCAAGGATTCGTTGTTCCTTAGACCTCATTTTGGTGTATCTGCCTTCAAAACCAAGACACAAAGTGGGTATCCTAGTCAAAAATGACTTGGTCCATCATGAATATATACATTATGGGTTGCACTTTACTTTTAGGTTAATTGTCAATTTTTAGATAGTAACCAAATAGAATAAGTTATACTTTTTAGGACCTTCTGTCGATAATTAAGTATATTTTTTAACCAAAAAAATGCAAATTGTCATAGCAGCATGGAATTCAAGTCCGAGTAAATCACATGTAACTAAAACAAATTTAAATAATAAATAACAAAGACAGCAAGAATGAAGGTTTGTATTAATTGTGTCGACACTCATAAAAAAGTAACGTTTGTAATGAACCTAGCTATAGTTTTTTAGTATTTACAAGAAAAATCCAACGTAATTCTAGTGTCTTGGTAATATAAGTGCATAAGAACGAATTATTTACTCAACCCACTGATGGCCTGTTAAAAGTGCGAAGGAAGTATCCAAAATGTGAAGAGATAGAGAGAGAGAGAAACAAGTGTTAGGAAGTAAGCAAGAAACCTTTTAGCTAGCCAATTTAACCTTTTTCTAATTATTATTATTATGAGTATAACTCCTATAGAATGGCCTTGACGGTTCAATAATAGAATTTAGATCTAGCGGTGATTTTTTTGTGTGCAATTTTCTTTTATAATCTCCTATCATAGATATATGTATAATAATTATGAACAGTTAAAAGTTAATTATTTATAAATTTTTATTTAAAAACAATTAATTATAATTAGAAAAAATACTCACACAAAACTCTATTCAGTACTGAATCAAAATGCTCAATAATATGGTCTATATTTACACATTATCAATCTGATCTAACTCACTAGTCCCAAAAGGGAGAAAATCTTTTATGCAACAGTGGTACCACGTCATCTATGCAACAAGCCAATCATCCACTGTCACGCGTGCTAAAAAAAATAAAAAAAAACAACTAAAAAATAGGTAAATAAACTCTACATGTTAATGAATGATTGCTTGTGGTACCACATCACCCATAACACTGTTACACCAAAGAATCTCTCCCCAAAAGGAAGAAAAAGGGTGGCAATTTCCTTAGCACCAGCCCTCAAGGCCTCTACTATAAATAACGGATTAACATTTGTTAGGAACCCATCTCAAAACTTCTTATTATTCCTCTTCATTTTTCATATTGCTAAAGCATTTGATATTTGCAAATGGGGTTGTTCCTAAATATTATTACTATGTTCTTTCTGTCATCATGGTGCTTTTGCCTGCCTTGTGTTACTCTCAAGATACATTTACATACTCTAGAGCTACTTACTATGGTAGCCCTGATTGCTTAGGGACACCAAGTACGTACAAATTCTCGCCTCTATATAATCAAAAGTCATGCAAGAGTCCAGTAAGTAAAGCACTCAAACTCTCAACATAACATCACCAGTAATATATGTGTGTGTGTAAATTATTATTTGAAAATAACACTTGCCATATAAGAACTATCTCAGCCAAACCATTCTCACAACAATACAGACATCAGTCAAATAAATGTTGCTAACCAGATTCGGTATATTAGTAGATTGAAACCACTGGGAGAGTAACAATATTTTTTCCAAGGTTCCTTCCAAGTTAAGTATCATCGTGCATTATACTTACCTTAATGCACACACTAATTTTTGTGTATCTATAACCTCACGAAGATCTAAAAATGTAAAATAATGATCAGGTCCCTCAATTTGCTAAATTTATATTTTCATCCCTAAACTTTTTAAATTCCTAATTTAACCCCAAAATTTTTCTACTTTGTCAATTCAGAGTGTGTGTGTGGTGTGTGTGTGTGTGTGTGTGTGTGTGTGTGTGTGTGTGTTTATCAATAATATATAGACTTTTACGACAAATATCAACCAACAAATAATTATGTTAAGATAAGCATCTGCATTATACTTACCTTAATGCACACACTAATTTTTGTGTATCTATATCCTCATGAAGATCTAAAAATGAAAAATAATGATCAGGTCCCTCAATTTGCTAAATTTATATTTTTATCCCTAAACTTTTTAAATTCCTAATTTAACCCCAAAATTTTTATACTTTGTCAATTCAGTCCTACAACTTTCAAATATTACTTATTAACCTCTAAAAATCAGAATTTAAAGATTTGCACCCTAATCATGTCAATTTGTAATTAAATCCAAAACTTTCAAAATCTTAAATTTACACTCCCAAAACTGTAACAATAACGTACCAAGCTCTAAAGACTTCAAAATTCCATACCAAGGTGATCAATGGACAATATACGTCACAAGGATCACAGTGATGGGGTGACGACTGATACATGATGGTTATCTATGAATAGTCAAACGATAATAACTCATATTTTTAGCTCGTTTCATGACAATCGAATGTCAGATTTAGGCAACCAAAGTGACCACATTGTGTATCTCGATGAAGGGAAGATTATGCTATGAGAGGTGAGATTCAAGCACAGCGACGCGTGGAGGTGGCAATATGGCTGTGTGTGGAGGTGCGTGAGGGTGCGTGCTACAGAATTTGACCATGGAGTGATAACATTCGCTTTGTCTCGTCGAGAGGATACGCCTAGTTTGGTCGCTCGTCGGAAATGGTGGTGATGATTTACAGTCAGGTTCAGGTACTTACAGAAAAACCTAGTTAAGTTGGTAGAATCCCAGGCTCTGAATTTCAATAACTACATCAATTTTAATAACATATTGTAATTTTTTAAGATAATGATAATGATGAAATACATATATTTATTCAAATAATACGCATGCAGTCAGTGAACATAAATGATCATGAATTAGCACCATATATATTATTTAGCATCATACACCACATGCAGTTGATAAGGATTAAACAATCAAAAATAAGGTTTTACACCTAAATCCCTAAATTTCTAACTCACGATATCATCAAAGTTCACCAAATGGGTAGAGTAATTAATTATTAATTGAAAAAGAATTAAAAATAAAAGTATACCTCTCATAATGCCCTTTCTATATAGCAGATGAAGAAAATTAACACCAACGAGCATATAGGGATTAACAGAATCCTCAACTTCACATGTATCATCAAGATCATTTTGAGTAACAATATTAACAGAAGAATATTCAACTTTTTTTTGTGTCGATCTCATGTAGTAACAACAGAAGAAGAAGAAGAAGTCTCATAAAACTCTCTCTTAACCTCCGTTGATATTTTTGCACACTCTTTTTTAAGATGAGAATAACGATGGAATGCACATATTTAGTCATCGTCTATGATGAATCGACGGCTATGATTGTTGGTAGTGGCGATGGTTCCCACCTCGTCGTCGTCATAATCAAGATTATCGACTAATTTATCAAATTTGTATGCGAAAGATTCGATTGGCGGAAGAGGAAATGGTTTTATTTTGATTTTGATGTTTGTGAATGAGAATCGATTTTGATGACTCGGAAGGGCTTGAAAAAGAGTGGGATTCCCACTACTCATCTGTGATTTCAATGAATTCACACTTGAAGGAGGAGGATAGGGATTTGTTGATTTATTTTGTTCAAGAACGGGAAATTTTTTACAGTGGGAGTGATTACGTCCAAAAAGTACTTGCGGCTATCAAAATATAGTTGGGGTATCAATTCCTCAGAGAGATGGTTACAAAGAAATGATTTACATAAACAAAACGTTAGCAGTAACTTAATAAAAGGAAAGATTGAGTTGATAATATCAGATAAAAAATAAGGAAAAAATATTAAGAATATCGGTAGAGATAAACAGCAAAGCGTCATGAATCCCTCTTGTATCAATCTCCTATATTTAGTTATTGATTCCGGTTGTTACTCAATTAAAGGTTTCACATCACAAACCAACAATCGGAAGATATTCAATTATAAACATGTCAAATTCTAAGGTAATTGATGAATTATTTTTTTTATGTTAACAACACACAAAGTTATCGTTACGAGCTATCTAACGTCAATAATATACCATCAAGTAATATTACAGCAGAAGATCAACACATAAAATAACTTTACCAGTCATAATTGGGCTCGCAAATCTCACATAGAAGAAGCATGACTGAATCTATATGGGAGTTGACAAAACACAATTTCTGGATTCAGAAATCATAAAATAATAAAGAATAACAACCATCAATTGTATTAAACGTTAAAGAGTATATAGTAATCAACAACATAAATATAAAAAATTAAATACAAGAGTTCATCCTTAGCTTTGCCTAGGAGATTAGTTCTCCATGAAAGAAAGAGATGTAGCTTGGATAGATCAGGGAGACAGCATGTTTGTCTTTGAAGTTCTTCGTCCTTCTCTCTCGATTTCATATTTGCGGCTCTTTGTTCTGAATTTCTCCTCTGTTTTTCTCTAATTCTAGGGTTTAGGACGATGTTGGATTTATATAGAAAAGTCTCGAAGTCATTGTGCACATAAAACACATCAAAATCATGGTTTTAGGGTCTTCCGGGGCGCTGCGGCGCCAAACCTGCTGGATTTTATATGTAGTGCAATTTCTGGGGCGCATCGCGACGTCAATGATGGCCAGTCGCTACGCTCGTCTAGTTCTAGTTTTTTCACGCTTTCCTTATTTTCACTTTTCCCGTGTGCTTCCGATGCGTCCATAAGGTCCCGAAACACGCGTAATTACTCCAAACTTTATATTTCACTGCTTCCTAATAACAAAGCACAAAATCAACTCTAATTAAGATTAAATACATGACAATTAAGCCGAGGTAGCGATGTTCAAAGTACACTTTTGTGCACTTATCACAACCCCTAACAGCTTATTACTTGTCCCTAATTCAAGCGCAAAAATAAAATAAGAACTAAATAAATAAATAATAACTTTCTAAGCCAGTTTCGTAGGATCATGATTACATCTAGCATATGCAACAAGCCTTTAAACCTATAGGTGTCCCTAGTGGACGAGTTATAGTCTTGTAAGGGCTTACAGTGACGACACCCACAAACATCATTTAAAACATATACAATCATGTAAAAATAAAATGAAACAGTCCCAATAATTATATATATTGTTGTCCTCAAAGAATGCCTAGTAATGAAATCAGAGAACTTTCAAAGTACTCAATGTAACTCGCATCCAAGTCCTTTAATAAATCATCTAAGCCAGACTCACACAGTGTGTGTGTGTAAAGATTTATTCACAGCTCAATTCCTAGGTAAGCCACTCAATGATTTCATTTAAAAATTGGGATTCGATGGGTCAAACCAACCTGTGCTCAATATGGTATGATTTTATTTTCATTTTCTTGTCTCTTTTTTTTTTCTTTTTGAACTTTTCTTTTCTCTTATTTATTTTTCTTCAACACACCTACCCTTTAAGGTAGCATTTCTACTCATGATATTCCTAACACTCGCTCATGAGTAGCTTCACGCTTATCGATTATAGATGGTTTAATTTCTTTCTTTAGAGACTTTCTCTTCTTATTCTTTTACCATACATCATAAAACTAGCAAATCATGATAGACATCTAAGCAAACGGTCATTCATCGACATGCAATTTCTTTAACTCGTCACTATGCCAACTTTTTAGATTTTTACTGCTAAAAATCTATAGTTAAGTGCTTACGAGTCTAATATAGATTAACTACTCAAAGCATCAGATAAAAGTACATTAAAGAACTTATCGTTTCTAAGATTTCACCCTAAAACAAACAATATCATCATTGGATCTATGATTTACTATCAAAGACTAAAAACAAACAATATATATATATATATAACAGGTATTATCATGCGCATGCATACACCCCACAATTAAAACTTGCATTGTCCTTAATGTAAGATAAATATAAAGAAAAATAATTAAGGAACAACACTACCAGGGGCGGACTTGATCAGGTTCTTGCTGGTAAGATTTGGGTTGTGTGACTGTGTAAGTTGCACTGAACACCTGCATAAATACTTGTGCAAACAATAAACATGCAATTAGCACATAATAAAATAAAGTAAAGTAAAATAAATACAGATTCAAGGGTTGTCTCCCTGTTAGCGCTAAGTTTAACGACTTCAGCCAGATGTAACCACTTAATATTGTCATGGTGGCTTCCATGTAGCGGACCAAATAGTCCCAAATTCCCCATTCTTTGATATCCCTTGGTGATGAAGGCATGAAAATAAATATTTGTCTAGCTGCAGCATTTTATCCATTGATCCCTTGGGGTCTGCACATATATAAAAGTTGGTTCAATCTCCTTTTTGACTTCCCAGTGATCATCTTTAAATGAGCACTAACTCTTCTTTTCCTTTTTTACGGTTCTTTAGGATCAATTTCAGCTCGAGAGGGTTTGATTCAGGTTGTAGAGGAGTTGTTTCTGGCAGGACTGTTTCTGGCATGTATGTGTAATGACACTCATCATCATCTCGTGGTTGTTTCTCAGTATGAAAAATATTCACCTCCAATGTCATATGAAGACCATGAGACTACGGTCGAATGAACCTGATGAATGTCCATGAGGGTTCTCATTCCTCATTCTATAAGACCTGACAAAAGTCTATGAGGATATAATTCCTCATTCTACAGGACTTGTAGTCTGAGACCATGTCGTCTGAAGATCATGAGACTACGGTCGAATGAACCTGATGAAGGTCCATGAGGGTTCTCATTCCTCATTCTAACAAGACCTGACAAAAGTCTATGAGGATATAATTCCTCATTCTACAGGACTTGTAGTCTGAGACCATGTCGTCTGAAGACCATGAGACTACGGTCGAATGAACCTGATGAAGGTCCATGAGGGTTCTCATTCCTCATTCTACAAGACCTGACAAAAGTCTATGAGGATATATTCCTCATTCTACAGGACTTGTAGTCTGAGACCATGTCGTCTGAAGATCATGAGACTACGGTCGAATGAACCTGATGAAGGTCCATGAGGGTTCTCATTCCTCATTCTACAAGACCTGACAAAAGTCTATGAGGATATAATTCCACATTCTACAGGACTTGTAGTCTGAGACCATGTCGTCTGAAGACCATGAGACTACGGTCGAATGAACCTGATGAAGGTCCATGAGGGTTCTCATTCCTCATTCTACAAGACCTGACAAAAGTCTATGAGGATATAATTCCTCATTCTACAGGACTTGTAGTCTGAGACCATGTCGTCTGAAGACCATGAGACTACGGTCGAATGAACCCGATGAAGGTCCATGAGGGTTCTCATTCCTCATTCTACAAGACCTGACAAAGGTCTATGAGGATATAATTCCTCATTCTACAGAACTTGTAGTCTGAGACCATGTCGTCTGAAGACCATGAGACTACGGTCGAATGAACCTGATGAAGGTTCATGAGGGTTCTCATTCCTCATTCTACAAGACCTGTCAAAGGTCTATGAGGATATAATTCCTCATTCTACAGGACTTGTAGTCTGAGACCATGTCGTCTGAAGACCATGAGACTACGGTCGAATGAACCTGATGAAGGTTCATGAGGGTTCTCATTCCTCATTCTACAAGACCTGACAAAGGCATTGGGGGTCTTCATTCCTCATTCTACAATCCTCATTCTATAAGACCTGATAAAGGTTAGTGAGGGTTTTCATTCCTCATTCTACAAGACCATATATGTAGTGTCGAATGAGATCTTTAACGAGTGCCAAGCTTCACATGGTAGTGTCGACTGTGATTCTTAACAAGTGCCAATCTTCACATGTGTAGTGTCGAATGAGATCCTTAACAAGTGCTAAGCTTCATACGTGTAGTGTCGAATGAGACATCTTCCTCATGCTGAGTCTCTATACATGTAGTGTCGAGTGGGATATCCTTGTCAAGTCTTGTAATGTCGACTGGGATATTATCACCCCATACATGTAGTGTCGAGTGGGATATCCTAATACCAATTCTCCATACATGTAGTGTCGAGTGGGATACTCAACAAGTGTCAAGTCACATATTATATTGTCGACTGAGACATCAATAACAATTACCAAGCTATATGTTGCAATGTCGATTGGGACATCCATAACAATTATCAAGCTATATGTTGTAATGTCAACTATAAAAAAGTGCAAGCCATACCTGGTAATGTCGACTGGGATATTATCACCCCATACATGTAGTGTCGAGTGGGGTAGCATCCTCATGATGTGTATCCGTGTAATGTTGATTGGAACCTTAGGCAACTCAGCCTACTTATTTATCATGTCGTATGAAACTTCAGCCAATAACTGATCTTTCCTCCATGTCGTGTCGACTGGAACCTTAGCCCCTAAATAAGACATGTTCCTTGTCGTGTCGAGTGGTGCTTCAGTCCCTAGCTAGGAGTTCTTCCTTGTCGTGTGGAGTGGAACCTCAGCTTCCAGCCAAGACTTCTTCCTTGTCGTGTCGAGTGGAATCTCTATCAGATACTAAGCCTTCTTCCATCTGGTAATGTCGACTGGGATGTCCATGCCAAGTCTTCATTTGTGTATTGGCGTATGGGATATCATCACTCCAATTCCTAATACATGTAGTGTCGAGTGGGAGTTTTATGAAGGATAATTTTTTTTTTAAAAGTAACCAATGAATACTTATTTGGGAAGCTATGATGTCCCCAAGGCGACAATGGGTGGCCATCTAGCCCCATTTTTTATAGACTAATTACATCAAGTATCACTTTATTGAAGTACATTGCTAGCACATCAGTTGTAGGGTCGCTTGGGCGGATTTGAGGTTCTCTCATTGTGATGGCTGGTGGAATTCTCTCTTTTCTTGTTTCTCTTATCCTCCTCCCATCTAATCTCAAATTGTGTCTGGGCCATGGCATGATCCATAGTGTAGCATCGAAATTTAGTGAGCTTTTTGTAGAGTCCACTTTCTGAAAGTAATCCATTTCTGAATGCTTCCACTGCAGTAGGCTGATAGAGATCTGGGATTGTTATCCTCTCTCTATTGAAGCGAGCCACGTAGCTTCGCAAGGACTCCCCTCTCCGTTGTTGGATTGCATTAAGGTCATTGGTGGTCTTTTCAAGCTTGCAAGAACTTGCAAAATGCTCCACAAATTTATTAGCTAGTTCCTGATATGACCCAATAGTCCTGAAAGGTAGATTGAGGAACCAATTGAGGGCTGGGCCTGCCAATGTTTCTCCGAATCCTCTACACATTCCAGCTTCCCATTGATGAGGAGCCAGATCAGTCAACATCATCTTGTATTTGTAATGGATCATATGATCATTCGGGTCTGTGGATCCGTCATACAGCTTCATATCTGGAGAACTGAACTTCCTTGGTAGTCCAGTGGAAGTGATGGTGTCCAAAAATGGGGTATCTAAGATCGTGCCGGCTCGGCTTCTTCTCACTGGTAGTCTGACACCATGTAGGCTATAGAAAATTGCATCTTTGAACTCCTGCATTTCTTTGCGCATAGTGGAGGTAACTCGCCGTGCTTGGTCGGTTGAGGAGATATGTTGACTTTTTTCTTGGTTTGGTAGATGGTTGTCCAATGGCGGATTCTCGCTTGCCACATTGTTGAATGCCCCCAGGAGATTGGTGGGGATTGTAGGATTGATGGGATAGTATGGAGAATCAGGTGGTTGGGACATTAAAGAGATTTGCTCCAGTTGCTTCTGGAGGGTTATATTGGAGATTCGCATGGCTGAATTTTCCTCCTCTAAGACTCGTAATCGTTCTTGTAGAGTGGCCAATTGAGAGGCCATAGGGTCAAATGTCTGATCGCTGCTAGAAGCCATGTGTAGCTGTGTTGAAGGGATAGTAGACTGAGAGATCTTCGTCTGCAATGAATCGCTAAGTCCCCACAGACGGCGCCAAATTGTGGACGCTGGATTTCGCCCGAGGTCCACAATCGAGAATTTGTAGTTGGGGGCGCTAGCGATCCTGCAAAACAAAGGTAGAGCGAGCGTGGAGGTTACTGCCCACCGGTGTGGTGGGTGCCGGAGGCACTCCGACGCTCATGTTAGTAGTGAAGACGAGCTGTAAATAATGGAAGAGCAAGGCTTGGCGTACCTTGACTTCTGTTGACTACCGTGAGGGCAGTGGGTCGGAGGTTCTGAGAGCTCTGGAGAGAATATGACTAAGTTGAGAGTTGTTAGAAGTTGAATATGATCGAGCTATGGATTCCCCCCCTTTCTCGTAGACTTTCTTCTCTTATATACACACTCTCGGGAAACGTGTGTATTTATTACCTTTAATTACTCGTTCGTTGGATGTTGGAAACTGTCGAGTTATGTGAGATATTTATGAGTCTAGACGTTTCTTGATTTGGTAACTACTGCGTCCGTTGGCCCTCTTGATGACAATGAGCTTGGGCCCGTGAGGCTTCTTGGTCTGATATTGGTCGGTCTCGAGGTAAAATGTCGATTTTACCCTTGGGGCCAAATTTGGCCCGTACAATACTAATTATGACAGATATATTTATGTCATAAAAATATCATAATTTTATAATTCAAGTCGTTTTATAACATAAAAATATTATAGATTTATAACCTATTTCGTAACATTTTTTTCTATCATACAAAATGTCATAAATTCACGTTTTTTTAGTAGTGGTAGTTGCAGTTTTCTTATAGTGGGAGTGGGTGGTTGCTAATTTGTTTTTTTATTTTTGTAGGGGGAAAGGGAGATAAGTGTGTGAGTGGGAGTTTAAAATTTGAGAGTTTCAGCCGGTCGTTGAAGGGGTTTTTCTATGGGCTAAATCCGGTAACGCAGCGGAAGCGGTGAAAATCGTATTTTCCGATTTCAAAACTTTTTCTCGGATTAATTAAATAAATATATTTATTTAATTGTCCATAATCAAATTATGAAATTCAAATTCAAATGAATCACATTCAAGTGAATTTACCGAATTACCCTTATATTGATACTTTGTCCATTTTAGTCCAAAATTGATCAAACAATCTTTTGAATGATTCTAAATCATTTTTAGGATGAACTTAGCATGCTTGAAACATCAAAACACCAAAAGCACCAAAAATCCCAAATTCTAAGCCATGGCCGAATGCACCCTAAGGTAGGCAATTTGTGCCTTTTGTCATTTCATGCATCAAAACACATCAAGATGTAATCCAATCAACATGAAACTTTATATGCATCTTATATACATCAAATTACACAACATAAATGAAAATCCCCAAATTTGGAATTATTTTTATAACCCTAATTTTTTAATTTCCACAAATGGGACAAATTAGACCAATACATTAAATCAATTACTTCAATCATCATTCTTACATCCAATCCAAGTCTCAACAAATGAAACAAATCAAGATCAAATCTAGGTCATCTTAGAGTGGGTCAAAAACTCTAGATTAGCAACATGGTTTCCAAAACCTCAAAGGAATGCTTACAACTACAATAGTCACAAGTTTTCTTCATCATACATGCTCAACACTTTCAACAAAATTTCCATTATCAAAAACACAAGAAATAAAGAAAATAATAACTTAAGAACATCACAAGATGTAGCCTAGATCCTAAGGAACATTTTCCTTTCTAATAGTAAGTTGAAGAAACTTACTAAATCCAAGCTTTCTTTGTTTTAACCTTTTCTTCTTCTCTCAACCTCTCGCTTTCTTTTTTCTTTAATGGAGTTTCTTTGTAAAGTGTATTAGGTTAAAATTAAAATGAAATGAAAAAACAATATATACTTAGACAATAAATGCCTTGGCCGAATTTCATCAAATGAAATACAATTCTTGTAATTTCAATTTCATTTCAATTATTATTTAATCAACTTGCATAAATATCTTAATAACACCTTTATTGGATAATTTATTAAAGTCAACAAAGGCACTAATATCATTTACAACAAATATCCTAATGTAAGATATTTATATTTTAATTAATTTAATCATTTAATAATTAAATAATTAATTAATTAATCAAATACAAATATATTAAATATATGTATAATATTTACATTAAATATTAAAATATATTTTTATTTAGGATATTAGTCAAATATCTCAATTTGACATTAATTAATGTGTATTTAAAATAATCAAGTATTAAATGTAAATACACAATAATCTAGTAATGACTATCGGGTCCCTACACATGTATTTTGCGTTTAACCTTTAAACGACTTTATAAAAAATCAATATTATTTATTAATGTTGCTCTAGTGCTCTACGAGTTTATTTCATTATTGAGACTCTCTAGATTCATGCATATCCGTCACGAAATCCAATTTCGTGTCCACAATTTATCCACCCGTAAATTATGACGATCACGGACAAACCGGCTGAATCATACAGGTCGAGGTCATGGAAAATATTTAATTCCTCCGTCACAGGTATCCGGATGTATCCCAGAGATATAGCTGTAAACGTCAAATCTCTATGGGGATTATCCAGTCGACTATTCTATTAGCAATCTCTAAAGAACGTTTAGAACTAGCTTCTAAACTTTACCACGGGCTCATGGTTTTATCTGATTGCTAATTATATGGACTACATATGCTCTTGTTACACAGAAATGACGGATCCCATCTTGATACACATAGGACACCATGAGGATCTATCTACACCCAACGAACAGGCGGAGGTCTGATCTTAATAGATCGGTGACGTGACTGCCATCTAAGTGTAGAAGATGTCTCATGTGCCCACGACGGCATCTCAAGTCTAAGAATCACAAGTGCTACTCAACCCAAGAAGATTCTTATTGACGCTGGTGTACCATCCATTAAGAATATTCGGTGAGTCATTCAGTGTTTATCCGCTATAAACACCTACTCGTCTATACTAGTCTCCAAGACTTATGGTTCATTGAGAAACCATTGGAATCATTTATTCCAGTATACGACATGTACCGGTCTCAACGGGTTTACTATACTGACCAAGTAGTGTAAACCTTGACCAGGAACAGTATGAGAATGGCAACGTCATGATACTACTCAATGTCCGTGCGACGCTTTTACAACTGTATCATGACTAATCATTCTTGGGTCATTACGCCTTTACCATATTAAAAGATTCATTTTATTATAGAAACTGCATATATTATTCATAATAATAATGTTTTACAGAAGTATTTACAAAGAAATACAACCGGGAATTAGCGTTGTGAGCACCGACCCCAACAAAAACTCCCACTTGCTCTAGTGCCAATAACGATTGTATCTAATACATATCGACTCCACGTGTTTATCAAACAACTTCGGAGGTATGGCCTTCGTCAGCGGGTCTGCTATATTATCTTCACTCGGTACCTTGCACACGATAATATCCCTTCGTGACACAATCTCTCGAATGATGTGGTACTTGCGTTCCACATGCTTCGATTTTTGATGCGCCCTTGGTTCCTTTGCTTGTGCAATGGCTCCAGTATTATCACTGTATAACGGAATCGCATTCTCGATACTTGGGACAACTCCCAATTCTGTGACAAAATTATTTATCCACACAGCCTTTTTTGCAGCTTCAGAAGCTGCAATATATTCCGCCTCAGTGGTGGAATCAGCTGTAGATCCCTGTTTGGAACTCTTCCAACAAACTGCACCTCCGTTAAGGGTAAAGACAAATCCAGATGTAGACTTTCTATCATTGGGATCCGATTGAAAATCGGAGTCTGTATATCCATTAACTTGAAGTTCGTTTCCTCCATAAATTATTAACTTATCCTTAGTACCTTTAAGATACTTAAGGATATGTTTAATGGCCATCCAATGGTCATTACCTGGGTTGGACTGATATCTGATAGTTACGCTAACAGCGAAACTGATATCAGGCCTTGTACATAGCATGGCATACATTATGCTACCCAAACATGAAGCATAAGGTTGGCTAGACATTCTAACCTTCTCATCTTCTGTTTGTGGACACATCTTCTTTGAAAGATGAATCTCATGTCTGAACGGTATGTTTGCTGTCTTACAGTTACCAAAATTATACCGTTCCAAGATCTTATCTATGTACGTTGATTGGGATAACCCAATCAGCCTCCTTTGTCCATCTCTACAGAGTTTTATCCCTAAAACATAAGAAGCTTCTCCCAGGCCCTTCATGGAGAAATTCTTACAGAGGTACGCTTTGACGTTTTGTAACATGTCTAAATCATTCCCAATGATTAGGATGTCATCAACATATAGGACTAAAAAAACGACCATGCTCCCACTGGCCTTCTGATACACATAGGACTCTTCTGAATTCTTGAGAAAACCAGACGATCTAATAATCTCGTCGAATCGAAGATTCCAACTTCGTGAAGCTTGTTTAAGTCTATAAATGGACTTCTTAAGCTTACATACCATACCCGAGTTTTCGCTGGACGCAAAACCTTCCGGATGTTCCATATAGATTTCTTCATCAAGAAATCCATTTAGAAAAGCCGTTTTGACATCCATTTGCCAAATCTCGTAGTCATGATACGCAGCTATAGAAAGCAAAATCCGAATAGACTTAAGCATTACTACGGTGAAAAAGTCTCATCGTAGTCGACGCCAGGTCGCTGCGTGTAACCTTTTGCTACCAGTCGGGCCTTGTAAGTTTCAACCTTATTGTCAGGCCACGCTTCCTCTTGTAAACCCATTTACAACCGATATGAACAATTCATTCGGGAAGGGGAACCAAGTCCCAAACTTGATTCTCATGCATTGAGTCTATCTCGAATTTCATGGCATTTTGCCATTTCACGGAGTCGATGTCCAACATCGATTCTCTATAGGTGAAAGGATCTGTCTCTTCTATTAAGAGAACATCCAGACTCTTTTCTTGTATCAAATACAAGCGTTCAGGAGGTCTGGATACCCTTTCCGACCTACGGAGTATATGTGTTGAAGGTCCTTCATCCACTTGAACTTCAGGTTCCTCCATTGGTTCGTTGTTTTCAGGTTGTACTTCATCAAGCTCAACCTGTCTATGATCACCACCTTCTGACAAAAATTCTACTTCTAGAAATTTTGCGAAGCGAGCTACGAATACATTTCGATGCTCGGTATCATAGAAAAGATATCCCCTCGTATTCAGAGGATATCCAACAAACCTAAACTTTTGCCCTCGAGGTGAAAGCTTATTTTGCTGAGTCACTTGGACATAGGCAGGACAACCCCAAACCTTAATATAATTAAGATTTGGTCTCCTACCGAACCATATCTCATACGGTGTCGTAGGAACAACCTTTGAAGGAATCTTATTCAAAAGATGTGCGGCGGTTAAGAGATAGTAGCCCCATAAATAATAGGGTAAATGTGTGAAACTCAACATTGATCGGACCATATCTAATAAAGTCCGATTTCTCCTCTCAGATACTCCATTGTGTTATGGGGTACCTGGAGGAGTATATTGAGCGAGAATCCCATTCTCTTTCATATAATCCATGAACTCACCACTCATATATTCGCCACCTCGATCAGATCGAAGGCATTTAATATATTTACCAGTTTATTTTTCTACTTCATTTCGGAATTCTTTGAACTTTTCAAAGGTTTCCGATTTATGTCGCATCAAATAGACATAACCGTACCGTGACAGATCGTCGGTAAAGGTAACGAAGTATGAATAACCACTGTGAGCAGTTTGACTTAGTGGACCACATACATCAGAATGTACGAGTTCCAGTAAGTTAGTGGCACGGTGTCCAACACCAGAAAATGGGGCTTTGGTCATTTTACCCCGAATACAGGATTCACAGGTTGGATAGGATTCAATGGTGAGATCTGGTATCAAACCATTCCTAACCATTTGGTTAAGGCGTTTAGCGCCAATGTGACCTAGCCGCATGTGCCATAGTTCAGTATTATTAACCTCAAGTAATCTACATTTATTAATTCCAGAACTTAATATATCTTTTGATGTTTGCAGTGTATAATGATCATGCTTATTTGGACAACAAAGGATCTGAATATTATTCTTATCATATAAATATAAAGAACTGTTCTTAATATTAATACAAAAGCCTTCTGTATCTAATACAAAAAGGGATATAATATTAGCTACACATCCAGGCACAAAAAAGCATTCATTTAACAAAAGTGTCCCATTCGGCAATGAGATCTCGCATACTCCCACTGCAACTGCATCCAGTGAGTCTCCACTCCCGAATCGCAACTGCATCTCTCCATTCTTCAGCCTCCTACTTTCTTCAGCACCTGCAACGAATTACAAATGTGAATGGGACAAGCAGAATCTAAAATCCAGTTGGATGTAACGGCTTCACAAGCCAAAGATATATCAATAACTGGAAAAATAAAAGTTCCTGATGTTGATGCTCTCTCCCTTCTTATCTGAGCAATGTAGTCTGGACAGTTCCTCTTCCAGTGCCCGACTTTGCCGCAGTGGTGGCATTTGTCTTCATAAGCCCTTTTGGGCTTGGCTATCTTCGTCTGTTGTTGAGAACCAACTGCCTTCTTCTTCTTCTTTCCTTTCTTGTTCTTTCCCTTGGACATTCCTTGGGAAGAAGCAGAAAGAGAAGTAGATCTAGGAGGGAGAGTCGGTAATCCCTTCCTAAGGTCCTCTTCTGCCGTGAGCAACATCCTATGTAGCTCATGGTAGGTACAGACAGTCTCGTGCATATTGAAGTACATCATAAACTGGCGGAATGAAGCTGGAAGTGAACCAAGAATGACACTCCTCCCGAGAATGTCATTCAAGATGAGATTATGTTACCTCAATTGATCGATCAAATCAATCATTTAAATAACATGTGGGCTAACACTTTGCCCCTCATTCAGACGCGCATGGAACAGTTCCATGGCGACTTTGTGAACAATCACTTGTTCTTGGTTCTTAAACGATTGTCTTAATCGCGTCATCATACTATATGAATCAACCATACCATAGTATTGTTGCTTGAGTTTTGGAGAGAGAGAACTGAGGATGTATGATTTAACCCTTAAATAATCATCCTTCCAAGTTTCAAAAACTCGGCATTCCTCTTCCGTAGCATCCCAGTCTGTAAAGTTCTCAGCGCCTTTTAGTTTGTTCGCATCAAGCATACGCGCAAACTGATTTGTGGATTATCCCGCCATCGCAAATCTATCATATAGATCACGAAAAACGGTTAGCAGAAATAAAGCAGTTTCATATAATATCAAAAGCATAAACTAGATCATGGATTTTTAATCTAATATGCCCCTCCCACTAAATCATGCAATTCTGTAATCCCAAAACAGAATACAAATATTTAATAATTAAATTAAATACTAATAGTGAAAAATGGATCCCGTGAATATATTTCAGCTCACAGCAGAGGCACGGTCTCGCCTACGTATATTCATCAGGTAGACAACTCATTTTTCAATCACTCAATAGTGACTCCTAAGTTTCCAGTCCTAGTCGTTTCTCATTGTCGCTGCGAAGGCAGGCCCACAAGGAGACGTACCAAGGTTAAACTCGTCAATGATAAACTCAAGTTACTTAAGTAATCCTGACAGCTAGGGCACGTTCAGAATTCCGCTTTCACTTGAATTTATCTAGTATCTGATATACATCTGGTATGAATAAATCTCTATCGGCTACACCCTCACAGCAGAGGCATGGTCTCGTATGTAGTCACGAAGAAGTATTCATAAACCGTATTGACAAGACGGACCACATATGTAACATCCCAGATTTTCAGACCTGTTCTAGAGGATTCCCGGACGGCTGTTTGAGTCTCGGAGCACGAGGATGAGGGAGAATAAGATTTCAAGTGGTGATATGAGTTGGAATATTATATTAAGAATATTTGTCGCGTTGGAAAACGCGTGGGATCAAAAGTCAGTTACGCGATTTTCGTAAAACGGGTAAAGTTTGTTCTTTTGGTCACGAACTGAGAAAACGAACTCCGATCAAGCTGATTTTTAGACCATTGGACTCATTTGTCCGATACGGACAACTTTTGTGTTGAACACTTTTCGAGAATCGTATCAGAAGAGCTCCGAAATTACGATATTCCAGAAGGTTCTAGATAAGGGGCTGATTTGTAATTTCGCAGGGACCAAATTGATATTTTCCCTGGTAGTATATAAAGCCTTGAAGTTTTGAGAATTTGCAAAAAAGGCAAACCTTTTCTTTCACCCCCTCACCCGCACCCCCGTCGCCCTTGGAGAAGAAGTTCACGCCGGCGGCGATTCCGGCCACCTCAGGCCGGCGCACCGGTGCAGGTCGGTTCCCCCAGCGACGGCGAGCCAGATGGTGGCAGGCGACGGCCGGGAAATTGCCGGCAACGGCGACGGCGAGGAGTGTTTTGGGCGTGAAATGAGTTTCGTGGATCCGGTTCGTCGGTTCGTTTCACGGCCCGAGCCACCTACCAAATCAAAGCCCTCGACGAGTACTACGAGTGTGTGGAGTCGGCTTCGCCGAACAACAGCCGGTGGCTCGCGAAACGAGAGAAGAAGATTCTGATGAATAGTAGACCCATGTGAACGGTACCTCCGATCGGAATTCCGATCGCACCAGCGCGTTCGTATGGCCGTTGGGAGTCGGAATATGGCCTCGGAATTTCGGTACGACCTTCCGTTCAAAATCTCATTTTTCAAAGTAAATCGATTTATATTCGGATGTTTCCGGTTGCTTCGTAGTTTAGAAAATTGTTTTGGAATGAATTGTATATGTCTTAATATGTTAAAACGATTAATATGGTAGAATCAGGGGTGTAACGGACGAGATTTGATCGATCCGGTAGTATTAGCGAGATTCCGGTAAAACGGTGTTTCTCGCGCGATTGAGCTTAGATGGTCGTAAATGTAGTTATGATGTAATCATGGTATTGCGAGGGTAATTGGGTAATTTTGGATTAGTTCGGAGGGTTTGAGACCCTTCCGTAGCGTTTGCGGAGACTTTTCCGCAAGTTCTGCCGCAAACGCGTAAAATAAGAATCTGAGGTATCTAGTTATTTCAGAATAGCAAGCGAGCATGTATTAGATTAATAAAGTTTAGATTGTAGTATTAGAGTCGTTTCGGGTGTTCCGGGGAAAGTCCGTAGTTTATCGTAGATGAGTTAGAAGTTCCGTAAATAGCGGTTCTGACCATGTGTTGTGATTTTATTTTGACAGATCGGACCCGGATCGCGGGCGTTCGCCTAGTCAGGTAAGTAACTCATGTTCTGAGTTCTTGGTAGATTTAACGATGTTCGAAATTAGTAAAGTAATAAGGTAGTATATAGATATATTCATGTAACTTATAAATATATATATATATAAAGATGAATATAGGACAAGTGGCTGATGTACTTGTATGCAAATATGGATGAAGATAAACAATTATAAGTATGCATATAAGCAAGAGGTAAGCATGAGTGTATAGAAGTAAAGAGACGCATGACTAGATGTAAATAAGTATGTGTATTCATATAGGTAGATAGAACATACATAATGATATGTTTATAATACAATTTAATAAGACTTGGGTATGAGGGATGTAGAATCTACACCCTAGGGAATGGGATTACAGTTATAGCTGAGATAATCATTTATGAGTCAATGATATGAATGAAAGTCTTTATTTTATATATTGTATAAGAATACTAGTAAGCATGAGTAAATAAAAATTAGTGGGTGGTATTGATACATATATATAAGATGGTAGTAAGCATAAAGGTGTAGCTTATACATGACATGAGGATATATATATATATATGAAAGGTTATGATTGAGATTCTTGGGTACAAGTAGATAGTTAGAAATAGCGAATCAATTTAAGAACTAAAATATCGGAACTCATTTACATTGATGATTGATTGTGTGTGTATATGACTTTGGTTTACGCAATGTATGATTGTGAGCCACCAGTACGGTAAGTTAAAGAGGTAAGATAAGTAAGATGGTTAAAAGTGTGCCTATATAGATATGCATGAATATAGCATGTTTAGTTTGAACAAGCATTATGTCGGTGTTTAAGCATATGATTGGTAAGATCATAACTAGAGTAGGGAGAAACATGAGAATGCATATAGGCATATTCATGTGTATGTGTGTTAAGTTTTCATTAGCTGAACAGACGAGAATAATGTTTTCAATGATTTCAGATGTTTTAAAGAAAAGATTTTAAATATTTTTGAAAAGAATCGTATTTCAGAAAATATTTTTACAGCTTGAGCTACAGACTATGATTTTGTTGATTTTGGGGCTTGAGGTAAAAACTCACCCCAGTATATAACTTGAGATCTAATTCGGAATTGACGGATTCTTTGGATTCGGGATTTGGGATTTGACCCATCCCAGTTGTACACTGTTGGAATTGACGGATATAGACACATGTGCACATGTGGAGGACTGAGGGGACGCTCTCAGATCCTCGAGCAGGACTAGGGGCCACAAGGTCCCGAAATCCTGATTTCAGATGCCCAGTTGAGTTATGGTCCTGGGCATCGAGCACACCCAGTTGAGTTATGGTCCTGGGTGTAGAGAGACGTCCAGTTGAGTTATGGTCCTGGACGTAGAGCAGTTTTCAGATTTCCAGTACTCAGTTTTCAGATCTTCAGTGTTCAGTTTTCAGAAACCAAATTCTCAGCACACGGTTTTCAAATCATTCAGAACATGGTTTTCAAAAGTTAAACCCTAGAAAATAGTTTTCAGAAACCATATTCTAGAGACAGCTTTCAGATCTCAACTTTCAAATATCGATTTTACGAGTAATTCAGAGATTTACAGCAGAAACTGGTTTTCAAGTAACGTCTTCAGAAAAGGGTTTTTCAGAAAGAAAGTTTCAGATAAAGAATTCAGAAAGAGTTTTCCGAAAACAGCATTTCAGAAAAGATTGCATGAGTATCTTATGAAAGCATTTGCATGTTAAAGTAGGGCATGGTTTACAAGTTAGATAAGTAGATCATATGTTTTAGTTATTATTTAAAAGCATTTAGTTGACGTCAAAAATTTGTGACATACCTGCATCCGCATGTACATATGGTTAATTTTGTATGGAACATGTTCATATAGAAATATCACGTTATAAATATGCGTGCACAGTAGCATGACTTTATTTGAATGACTATGTGTTAATAATGATTGTACGAAGTGCTTATTTACTGAGAAAGAATATACTGTAAGAGTGCTAGACTTGATAAGATGGTAATACATGCATGTAACTATAGTAGTGGATTTGTTAGTTAACAAAATAAGATATTAAATTCCGACTTGATGATATTTCAAGGTAACAAATGGGAGAAGATTTTCAATAAACATCTGAACCAGATTAGTAAGGAGTAAGAAAGAGAGTTATTGAAATGTCTAATTTCCGACTAACTTAGAGTATACCGAAAGATTAAGGAAGAATCTGAATAGCACAACATAAGTATAATGGACTTCAGTTTGATAGATAGTAAAGCAAAACTTGAAAGGTACATGGATTGTTGAAATCAAAAGTTAATACATGTAATTGTGTATATTCTGACAAAAGACTGATAACTAGTAGTATAGTAATTAAACGGATAAATGTCATATGATATTGCATCTCTTTTGTGAGTTTTGCATGATTACTTACTGAGTCATTATGACTCACACCTTTCAGTTGTAATTTTGCGGGATAGTAGCTGTGGTTCGGTGAAGACTTTGTAGACGGTGGATCGCCCCATTTGCAGTCAAGAGAGTCCTGGGTTGAGTATGGGTCCTCACGGCCCTTTTTGTAAAGTTTTGTATTTGCACCTCACTTGTATAGTCAAGTAATGTAATAATTTAGTTCTAGTTTCGAGACGTGGCCGGAGGCCAAGTTTTATATTTTTTTCTTGAGTTTAGGCCTGAGGCCTTGATGTTGTGTTTCCGGCCTGAGGCCGAGATGATTGAGTTTTTATTGTTTGTAGATGCTGGCTACAGGCCAGGTTGCATGATGTTACGAATACATCATGCCGAAATTTCGTTAGAAGTAGAGGCTTATGGAGATGGGTTCTCCTGTCTCCTGCCGGTAGCATCCTGGCCTAGGTGGGATGTTACAACATAACATGCATCAAATACATAATTACATTAAAACCTTATTAATTAGGGATTTTTCCGTTAAGTGTCATACACCATAAATCTAACCGATTCAGTTTCTAATAAGTATGTATAAAGTCAAGAATAGATGATTTAAATAAAGCTAATCATTTTAAACGGCCTAGAATCAGACTCGCTCTGATACCATTTTGAAGGGGTTTTTCTAGGGGCTAAATCCGGTAACGCATCGGAAGCGGTGAAAATCATATTTTCCGATTTCAAAAATTTTTCTCGGATTAATTAAATAAACATATTTATTTAATTGTCCAATAATCAAATTATGAAATTCAAATTCAAATGAATCACATTCAAGTGAATTTACCGAATTACCCTTATATTGATACTTTATCCATTTTAGTCCAAAATTGATCAAATCAATTTTGAATGATTCTAAATCATTTTTAGGATGAACTTAGCATGCTTGAAACATCAAAACACCAAAAGCACCAAAAATCCCAAATTCTAAGCCATGGCCGAATGCACCCTAAGGTAGGCAATTTGTGCCTTTTGTCATTTCATGCATCAAAACACATCAAGATGTAATCCAATCAACATGAAACTTTATAAGCATCTTATATACATCCAATTACACAACATAAATGAAAAACCCCAAATTTGGAATTAGTTATAAACCCTAATTTTTTAATTTCCACAATTGGAAATTTAGACCACATAATTACAAATTACAAATCAATCAAATCAATTACTTCACACTCCATCCATCCAAGTCTCAACAAAATGAAACAACTCAAGATCAAATCTAGGTCATCTTAGAGTGGGTCAACAACTCTAGATTAGCAACATGGTTTTCAAAACCTCAAAAGAATGCTTACAACTACAATAGTCACAAGTTTTCTTCATCATACATGCTCAACACTTTCAACAAAATTTCCATTATCAAAAACACAAGAAATAAAGAAAATAATAACTTAAGAACATCACAAGATGTAGCCTAGATCCTAAGGAACATTTTCCTTTCTAATAGTAAGTTGAAGAAACTTACTAAATCCAAGCTTTCTTTGTTTTACCTTTTCTTCCTCTCAAGCTTTCTTTGTTTCTTTAATGGAGTTTCTTTGTAAAGTGTATTAGGTTAAAATTAAAATGAAATGAAAAAACAATATATACTTAGACAATAAATGCCTTGGCCGAATTTCATCAAATGAAATACAATTCTTGTAATTTCAATTTCATTTCAATTATTATTTAATCAACTTGCATAAATATCTTAATAACACCTTTATTAGATATTTTATTAAAGTCAACAAAGGCAACTAATATCATTTAAAACAAATATCCTAATGTAAGATATTTATATTTTAATTAATTTAATCATTTAACAATTAAATAATTAATTAATTAATCAAATACAAATATATTAAATATATGTATAATATTTACATTAAATATTAAAAATATATTTTTATTTAGGATATTAGTCAAATATCTCAATTTGACATTTAATTAATGTGTATTTAAAATAATCAAGTATTAAATGTAAATACACAATAATCTAGTAAATGACTATCGGGTCCCTACACATGTATTTGCGTTTAACCTTTAAACGAATTTATAAACAATCAATATTATTATTAATATTGCTCTAGTGCTCTACGAGTTATTTCATTATTGAGACTCTCTAGATTCAGGCATATCCGTCACGAAATCCAATTTCGTGTCCATAATTTATCCACCCGTAAATTATGACGATCACGGAAAAACTGGCTGAATCATACAGGTCGAGGTCATGGCAAATGTTTAATTCCTCCGTCACAGGTATCCAGATGTATCCCAGAGATATAGATGTAAACGTCAAATCTCTATGGGGATTATCCAGTCGACTATTCTATTAGCAATCTCTAAAGAACATTTAGAACTAGCTTCTAAACTTTACCACGGGCCCATGATTTTATCTGATTGCTAATTATATGGACTACCTATGCTCTTGTTACACAGAACTGACGGATCCCATCTTGATACACATAGGACACCCTGAGGATCTATCTACACCCAACGAACAGGCGGAGGTCTGATCTTAATAGATCGGTGACGTGACTGCCATCTAAGTGTAGAAGATGTCTCATGTGCCCACGATGGCATCTCAAGTCTAAGAATCACAAGTGCAACTCAACCCAAGAAGATTCTTATTGACGCTGGTGTACCATCCATTAAGAATCTTCGGTGAGTCGTTCAGTGTTTATCCGCTATAAATACCTACTCGTCTATACTAGTCTCCGAGACTTATGGTTCATTGAGAAACCATTGGAATCATTTATTCCAGTATATGACTTGTACCGGTCTCAACGGGTTTACTATACTTACCAAGTAGTGTAAACCTTGACCAGGAACAGTCTGAGAATGACAACGTCATGATACTACTCAATGTCCATTGCGACGCTTTTGTAACTGTATCATGACTAATCATTCTTGGGTCATTACGCCTTCACCATATTAAAAGATTCATTATATTATAGAAACTGCATATATTATTCATAATAATAATGTTTTACATAAGTATTTACAAGGAAATACAACCGGGAATTGGCGCTTTGAGCACCAACCCCAACAGTCGTCTATATCGACTGTTCTCAATACCACCTCTGATTCGGGTGCGGATACGAATTTAGGATTTTCAGAGGTGGAGTTGAAGCAGATATTTACAAATGGGGTTTGTTCCTAAATATTATTATTATGTTCTTTCTATCATCATGGTGCTTTTGCATGTATTGTTTTACTTTCAAGATACATTTGCAAGCTCTAAAGCTAGTTACTATGGTAACTATCATGCGGCTAAATTTCAACCCTAAGTTTCCTTAGCCAAGTGTGGCACTAAATTCGCCCAACCTAGTCAGTCTTCCCTTTGCGCACCCATGTACTTCACAAGCAACAAGCCAACAATGTGTTGGACAATTATGACCCATAGCGTCACTATTTGTACAGATCACGGTGTTGTTATGCAAATTAACTATGTAATAAAGGAGATTACACTCTTATCATTTGTGATTAGATCACCTAGATGTACAAATGATGAGAGGTCTCTATGATTTGTTCCTGGACCGAGAATGATATAAGACAGTATCAGTCCACGAAGGATAAATCGTTAAATATCCCTAGTCAGAGTATTATCGAGATTGGACATCGATAAATACGTAAAAGACTAGTATTGCACTTGTGCGCGTTTGTGAGGACACAACGGTATAGTTCTCATATATTTGGGTATAGGATACTCATGCAAGTGTAATAGGAGGTTGTGTTTCACCGATGGTACGGTAAACAGCTTCGCTCTGGATTAGACCCCATCGGAATTCCATTAGTAGTATGACTACGTGTCTATGGAAGTCCGAAATTAGGGTAGGTGTATTTGGTCTTAACCTGAGACTTGCACCGCTAATACTTGCGACAATCAATATACTTTGGTTGCGGTCGTCCAGGGCTTTAACCGGTTCTGTGTACGCCAATACTGGGTATATTGAGAATCGTAGTGTGTTGGGTGTGATGTCAAGACGGAAATGTCACTCCAGTCATATGGAGTTGATGATCACGCAGGGATACAGAACTCGTTCTCTATATAAGGTTGCAACCGTCGGGATAATATGACTTGGTCATGATTATCCGATTTTAAAGAGACTAGTTGCTTGTCATCCGATATATGCTTCGTACGGGCCAGACACTATACCAGCCCCAGGCCTTGCATGTGATCATCCGATACCAGACAGAAATATGCAATACTACGGTATACTACGCTTGATATAGATCCTTATTCCTGTAAGGATATTTCCCGAGAATTGGGTAGGCATGGTGCTTTGCTAGAAGCCAACCTTGTCTTGTAAATCGGTAAAATGTAGTACTTGGTACTCACGTGTTCGATAGTCCGACGACCGATTTGACTACCAACATATCCGGGGATCTCATGGGTCGCTTCCCAAAGATTCACCGATGAGTATAACTCGCACTTTTAATTAATCTAGGATTAATTAGATGAGAAAGAAAATTAATATGGGATTAATTTCGGAGATATTTTATCTAGGATAAAATATCGTTTAAAGAGATAGAAAGATTAATTTCGAATTAATCGAGGAATTAATATATTTGATATATTAAACGAAATTGGATTTCGACGCGGAATTAAAATTAGATTTTAATTCGGGCGAACGAATTAATTTAGAATTAATTCGTTAGCGACGTGAATACTGATTTCGCTAGGCGTAATCGTTTAATTACGACGCAACGGAAAATTCGTTAATTTGGAATTAGCGAACCCGAGCCCGAGATTATTTGCTAGTGCATTCGCATTTCGAATTCGAGTGCGGCACGTCAAATCAAGCGTCAAGTCGCTAGTCGCATCTAGCGTCACATCAAGCATCAAATCATGTCACTTTGAGTGATGTGACAATTGATTGGATTGATTGAGTGATGTGAGTGATGTGACAATTGATTGGATTGATTGAGTGATGTGAGTGATGTGACTTGATGTGATTAGGTGATGTGTGTGGTTGGCAATTAAAGCCAAATGTGTGTGAAATGAATTGGATTTTAATTTCATGTGTATTAGATACATAAAAACCCACCAAAACCGTATACAACACACACATCTATTTTTCCCTCCTCTCTCTCCTCTTCTTCTTCCTCTCTTCACTCACGCCATTCTTCTTCTTCTTGAGGCAGTGAACTGCCGATAGAAACAAAATAAAAATGGAGGGAAGCAAGTGTGTTTTGTGGCAAAATAAGAGTACTAGCACACTCCGAGATCAATGCGAATGTGATAGGGAATTCAACCCATGAGCCGGGATTCAAATGATGAAGCTTTGAGCTTCAAATCTTGTTGATGATGGCCGAAATTCACTATTCATAGCAGCCCACTGCCGCCCAAACCAGTGAACTTTTCAGTTTTGTTGTCCAAATCGTCGCTCAACCACTCGATCTAAGTATTCCGCAACTTTCGTCGTTGTATTCATTTGTGATTTGTGCTTGAGTTTTGATCTTGGGACCTTTAGAAACTCCAAATGGCATCCAGAGCTTAGGTTAAAAGCATGAAAAAGTTAGGGCTAAAATTTGGGCAAACTTGATTTTGAGCATGATAAATTAATTGGATGGATTTGTATGCTTAATTGATATTGAATTGAAGATTGATTAGATCAATTTCAAGAAAATTTGATTGGATCATATTTTCCCCCCAATTGAAGTGTTGGCCGAAAATTGTAATTGTTTTAATGTGTCTTGGGATTTTTGATTTTTGACGATGGATGTGTTGGAAATCATTCGGGAATGATTTGATGTCGATTGTGAAATCAATTGGATTGAATTCGAATCGGACGTAAAATCCCCAAATTGCCAAGAATGTTATTAGCATGAAATTGGATAAAATGAATTTGAGCATGTAATTATGAAATTGGATGATTAAGTATGTTTGAATATGCTTTAATTGATAATTGATTGGATCAATTGAAGAAATTGTGTTTGGAATAAATTTCCCCAAAATGCTGTATTGGCCGAATGGTGACATAGCCCTAATGTCTTGGAATTTTGATTTTTTAATTCATTGGATGATTTAGAATCAATTAGGATGTTGATTTAATGTCGATTGTGGGATTAATTGGATTGAAACCAAATCGGATATAAAATCCCCTCCTTGGCCGAGACTTAAAGAGCATGTAATGGGTTTGATTTTAATTAAAATGTGTTGGACATGTGATGATGATAATGAGCATGATTAATTATATGAATTGATGTTTTAGAAATGTTAATTTGGGTAATTAATCATGATATACACTTTAGGTAATTAAATTGCGAAATTGGATTTGTGTAATTTAATTAATTGGGCTAATTTTAGAATTGAGCTTGAATTGTTGTTATTGGGCTTATTGGGCTTTGTTGAACAAAGTTTGGTTTAGGCAAAATTGGTTGGATCCAATTGGGCCCAAAACCGCATCCATAAAGCCCAAATGCGATCCATAAAGCCCAAATGCGACTAATGGACCTTTAAAGTTTAATTGGGCCTAATGGGCCAAGATTGATTTATAGGCTTATGGGGTAACTCCCGGATTGGATTTTGGTTATTCAATTTGACTCGAGTTGACCAAAAGTCCACGCCTTAAGAAATTAATTAAAAACCCATTAGACTTTAATTAAATTAATATTGGATATTAATCGGGCTTTGAGACCCAAAACGATTAAATTTGGAATTTAAGTCGTAAGGTTCGTAAATAAAGTGTAAGATTTAATTTGGAATTAAATAATTGGATTAGTATTAAATACATATTAAATTAGATTTAATTATGTAGTTTAATTTAATTGGAGAATTCGTACTTTAAGTACTTATTCGCAAAAACGAGTTTGACTCGAACAAAATCAAATCGTTGTTTGAACATTGGATGATCACTAATTATCAGATTAATTAATTGGATTAGATTGATTTATTGATAACATGCTTGAGTGAATACATGGTTGCGATGCATGAATAATGTATATCGGATGGATATTAGTCGGGTGGGACAATTTTGGAAATTGTAATAAATTTGATTTATTAATTGGACCTGCGTGTCCAACCTTATCACCTCTATTCTCATTGTATTTCTATTCTCACCTATTCCCCTCAATGTAAATGAGGTTTCTTTAGAAGTGTAGTGTAACGGGTAGAAGTAAATACATGTGCTAGCTTGGAGAGAGAAAATGAGAGATTTGATCTAGGATCAATGTAAAGTATTCATCCGCATATCATTATTATTTTATTTCATATGCGCTTTATTATGTGTTTAGAATGCATGTTTAAGGGTGTATGATGATGAGACCTTAACAAAGATAATAAATTGGTTGCCAATTTGCACGCGAAAAACCCTCAAATAATATTAAGTGTCTTTCCTTCCATTGAGTGATTCTTACTCAAGATCTAAGACGGCATTGGTTTGTTGGCCAAAGTCAAGGCCTTTGTCTGTCAAAGATGTGTTAGAATCACGAAGGCCTTGTTCCATATCAGTGTCTTGTCCAAGTTGTGGTTTGTTGGCCAAAGTCAAGACCACTTCTTATCCATCGATATTGATTACGAGGTTTTCCATGGTCAATGGGTTCCGCTTAACTGGGATCATTAAGCTTGTTGTGCCAAAGCCAAGGCTTAGTTGATTCAGAGGAAAAAGGTTAGGTAATACATTGGATGTATTGGCATATATAAGATATATGTTTCGGACTTGGACGTCCTCCTACTGGATCTAGGAATTGGATTGAATCCAATTGATCTTAGAGATCTACCTAGTTAATTATCATACAATTTTTTGGCCAAAGTCAAGATTGTGTGATATTTAACGGGATCCTAGCCCACTAGGAAACACGGTCTCCCGAGTACTCGACAGAGGGTTAGAGGCTCGCCGAAAAATAATGGGAGGCAAGAATTGAATTTGCAATACTCGTTCAATTACTCGCCATACGCGCTCATTCAAATTATTTCGTCATTAGATTAAATGTTAGTTGGACTAATATTTAAATTTTTGTTTTAATAAACAATTGGACTGTATTATAGTTGATTATATATAATTGGATTATATTAATCAATATATTTGAATTAATTAATTTCAGTTTACAGTTGATTTTATAATTGGATTATAGTAATCAATGTAATTGAGGTTAATTAATTTAACTTATATTTGATTATATAGTTGGACTATTATAATCATTATAATCAATAGTACCACAAATCGTTGATTAAATAGTTGGACTATTAGAATCAAGATAGAAATGAAAGATTAGTGTTTGAAACATAATCCTGGGTGAAAATGTATTTAAACGACTTTAATTTTTCAAATTGGGAATAATTTTAAGATGGTCTTGGAAATTAATAAGTTATTTTATTTGATAAAATAATGAATTATGCCTAAAGCCCGGAGTTAAGCAAATAAGTGGAATATGATATTTGGAATATTCGTGTAATGATAACTTTAGCGCTTAATCCATTAAGCTTGTCGAAGTAGACTCCTTAATTTCTGAATCAGAATTAAGGATTAGATCCTTAAAGTAGGATAATGAAATTGAATGATTTTCATGGATCTATTTTAGATCTTTGAAATACTAAATTGCAATAAATAATTCTTGGAGAATTAATGACTATTCTCGAGGAGACAAAGTCAAACTTTGCAATTAGGCAAGTAGCGCAAGGCGCACCTTACTTCGATATTCTAGAAACCCGAGGCTTGGCCAAAGGCTTCTGGAATATGGAAAGGGGCAAAGGCAAAATTATTATAATCTTCTAGGAAGATAATAGGACAAATCCTAAGAAGGAATTGAAGACGAGCAAGGCTCGGACTTCAAATATGTTTGTCAAAATTATGTTCACAACTGGTATTAAAATTAGATTTTAAAATACTTAGTGTGATACATAAATATGTACTGTTGTACAGAATCTGCTTTAAGCAGAATACTGACTTCAGACGAGATTACTCTGCGAATTGAAAACGGGACGATAGTCGCTGTTTTAACCGTAGATACCTAAGTTTAGGAACTGCCCTTCGGGTGCGTACTTAAATTAGGAAACTGTTAAAATGTAACTAGTTTGACTAGAAACATTATCTCTATATTGCGTATAACCCGCTGCGGGTGTACATTTATTTTCTAGAACACTAAAGTGTTTTATTATATAAAGATGATATTGAGATAAACACATTAGATGTGAATAACAGAATTTATATTTTGAATATAAATAATATCTCAAATATATAACATGACAAATAAATAGCTCAAACTGATTTGATCAGTTAAGAAACTAATTGTGGCATTGTTGTCTGGGACACAATCAAACAAGACTCGTATATCCACACTTTCGAAGAGTGGGTACTAGGACTAATTTGATTCCATTCAAATAAAGTCTACGAATCTAGTTTATTGGGCAAAATGTCTATAGCACTATTTACTTGGTAAAAGTGTAAATGCCACTGATCTGTTAGACCTAGTTCATAGTGAAGCAAGTGGACCCATGTCTAGCTAGGCTAGAGGTAGATATGAATATTTCGTGACCTGTACGGATGTGGCATCGCGTTATGGTTATGTGTTTCTTTTAAAACACAAATCGGAAACTTTCACAGTTTCGACACGAAATAAATAAAGAGATCAGCTAAAGTATTAAACTGTCACGGTAAAACCGTAATGAAAATACTTAAGCAGTAAGTTTCTCGTATACTTGAAAGAGTATAGTATTCTTTCAATGAGGACTCCTCCCGGAACACGTCAGTTTGATGGTGTGTCCGAACAGGATTAACCGAATTTTGTTAGACATAATAAGGTTAATCACGAGTCGCTCTGAGCTACCATTTCCTTCAACGGATAAGCTTTAAACAGTGCAAGAAGTTATTTTGAATAAGGTTCCATAATAATCTGTTTGACAGATATCATATTAGATATGAACGGGAAAGAAACCGGGTTTCTCATTCCTGACCATTTGGGTATGCTTGGCATATGTTTGGATGATACCAAACTAAAACCCAAATTGGATAAAATTCCAAATGTAGGATATCCTAAGGATACCATAAGTATTGTACTTATAAACCTCACAAGAGAACAATTAGATTGTTTCTCACCATGTGGTTTTCCTGAAAAGGAATACCGATATGCATTAGTAAGCGGGAGGATAGTATAACTCGATAAAAATCGGAGTAATACTGTTCAAGGCACCGAATCTTAATGGAACATAAATAGTTCATCAAGGATGAAACTATACCATTAATCTTCGAATACACAAGAACCGCGTAAGTCGGAGAGAGTCAGAAAACAACCTGAGGTATGGGTTTCTGATCTCACCTCATAAAGATGTCTATCTTATTGAGGAATACCAACTGACTACGAATGAGGAAGTGATACAAGGTATCGACTCCCTATTATGGCAAAGTGTCATATAATCCGAAATGGATTCCGTGTATATCAACCAGTTTAGATACTAGTTGAAGTACCACAAGGCATTGTGTCCATTGGTACTATAAGTCTTCAAGGAAGACGTACATAGATGACAACATACCAACGTATAAAGCTAGGCTTTTAACGAAAATGTATCGTTATCAACATTGTGTTGATTAAGATTCAACCTCTTACCTATTGCCACGGTAAATCCATTTGGATAATGCTTGTTATTCGATCCATGATTGGATTGAAGCAAGCATTAGGTTCTTGGAATTATCGTTTTGATGTAATCATAATGATTTAAGATTTAATTCAAAACGAAAATGATTCTTGTGTAAATAAGAGGGTTAGTGGGAGCGCACTGACAATGACTGTCCTATAAAATAATGATAATATGTCATTTCTTGGAAATGATATTCCCATAAAATAGATATCGGCGAAAGCTTGGCTTTCGAAATACTCTTCGTGGAACCGTACATTGAAAAATGTATAAGACCTGGTGTATCATACGCTTTGAGCATATGGATTCACAAACAGGTTAATCCGAGTGATAGTCACTGGATTGATGTTAGGAACATCCGTTAGTATCTTAGAGAACTAAGGATGCTGTCTTAGTCTATGGAGAATGAGAACTTGAAGTGACTGGGATCACTGTAGCAAGTTTCTTTTAACCGATAAAGACGACTAAAAGTCGCAAACGGTACTATACAGTTTGAATAAGGGTGCAGTAAGCTGGAAATCTTCCAAGCAAGATACTGTTACCGAATAAACAATAAATGCGGGTTAATTATAGCAGCTGAGGCAGCAATAGAAGTCATTTGGGTCGATACATATCTAATGAGATTAGATATAGTTCTGTTAGCAGCTGAGCTAGGCATCAGCACAGACTAAAGAATTAATGGTCTCATCAACGATCCAGATACATACTTACATATTCATCTAATTCGTTCGGATCATATATCGTGGCGATGTGATGATCGAATAAATCGCATCAAGATAATATTCATGCAAATCCGCTGACGAAAGTTTTTCTCAGCAGTTTGAGCCAACCATACATAGTTCGGGTGTCAGACACTCGAGTGACTGTCTATAGGCCAAGTGGGAGATTGTTGGACAATTATGACCCATAGCGTCACTATTTGTACAGATCACGGTGTTGTTGTGAAAATTAACTATGTAATAAAGGAGATTGCACTCTTATCATTTGTGATTAGATCACCTAGATGTACAAATGATGAGAGGTCCCTATGATTTGTTCCTGGACCGAGAATGATATGAGACAGTATCAGTCCACGAAGGATAAATCGTTAAATATCCATAGTCAGAGTATTATCGAGATTGGACATCGATAATTACGTAAAAGACTAGTATTGCACTTGTGCGCGTTTGTGAGGACACAACGGCATAGTTCTCATATATTTGGGTATAGGATACTCATGCAAGTGTAATAGGAGGTTGTGTTTCACCGATGGTACGGGAAACAGCTTCGCTCTAGATTAGACCCCCTCGGAATTCCATTGGTAGTATGACTACGTGTCTATGGAAGTCCGAAATCAGGGTAGGTGTATTTGGTCTTAACCTGAGACTTGCACCGCTAATACTTGCGACAATCAATATATTTTGGTTGCGGTCGTCCAGGACTTTAACCGGTTCTGTGTACGCCAATACTGGGTATATTGAGAATCGTAGTGTGTTGGGTGTGATGTCAAGACGGAAGTGTCACTCCAGTCATATGGAGTTGATGATCAAGCAGGGATACAGAACTCGTTCTCTATATAAGGTTACAACCGTCGGGATAATATGACTTGGTCATGATTATCCAATTTTAAAGAGACTAGTTGCTTGTCATCCGATATATGCTTCCTACGGGCAGACACTATACCAGCCCATCATCCGATACTGGACAGAAATATGCAATACTACGGTATACTACGCTTGATATAGATCTTTATTCCTGTAAGGATATTTCCGGAGAATTGGGTAGGCATGGTGCTTTGCTAGAAGCCAACCTTGTCTTGTAAATCGGTAAAACGTAGTACTTGGTACTCACGTGTTCGGATAGTCCGACGACCGATTTGACTGCCAATATATCCGGGGATCTCATGGGTCGCTTCCCAAAGATTCACCGATGACGTATGACTCGCACTTTTAATTAATCAGGGATTAATTAGATGAGAAAGAAAATTAATCTGGGATTAATTTCGGAGATATTTTATCTAGGATAAAATATCGTTTAAAGAGAGAGAAAGATTAATTTGGAATTAATCGAGGAATTAATATATTTGATATATTAAACGAAATTGGATTTCGACGCGGAATTAAAATTAGATTTTAATTCGGGCGAACGAATTAATTTAGAATTAATTCGTTAGTGACGTGAATACTGATTTCGCTAGGCGTAATCGTTTAATTACGATGCAATGGAAAATTCGTTAATTTGGAATTAGCGAACCCGAGTCCGAGATTATTTACGAGCGCATTTGCATTTCGAATTCAAGTGCGGCACGTCGAATCAAGCGTCAAGTCACTAGTCGCATCTAGCGTCACATCAAGCATCAAATCATGTCACTTTGAGTGATGTGACAATTGATTGGATTGATTGAGTGATGTGAGTGATGTGACAATTGATTGGATTGATTGAGTGATGTGAGTGATGTGACTTGATGTGATTAGGTGATGTGTGTGGTTGGCAATTAAAGCCAAATGTGTGTGAAATGAATTGGATTTTAATTTCATGTGTATTAGATACACAAACCCACCAAAATCGTATACAACACACACATCTATTTTTCCCTCCTCTCTCTCATCTTCTTCTTCCTCTCTTCACTCACGCCATTCTTCTTCTTCTTGAGGCAGTGAACTGTCGAGAGAAACAAAATAAAAATGGAGGGAAGCAAGTGTGTTTTATGGCAAAACAAGAGTGCTAGCACACTCCGAGATCAATGCGAAGGTGATAGGGAATTCAACCCATGAGCCGGGATTCAAATGATGAAGCTTTGAGCTTCAAATATTGTTGATGATGGCCGAAATTCACTGTTCACAGCAGCCCACTGCCGCCCAAACCAGTGAACTTTTCAGTTTTGTTGTCCAAATCGTCGCTCAACCTCTCGATGTAAGTATTCCGCAACTTCCGTCGTTGTATTCACTTGTGATTCATGCTTGAGTTTTGATCTTGGGACCTTTAGAAACTCCAACACAATGTTCACACACCCTTGCAGCCAGCACACAAGCAACACAAGTATCAAGTAAATACAAGACATACAAAGCTTCACAGAAAACAAGTCTAACTTTTTTCTTTACTCACCAAAGTAATTACAATGATCCATGTTACAACATGCAAAGGCTTACAATGAACTAACAATCATGTGCACCTACACACCCCACTATTATCTTTGCTCACTTGCCCTCTCGTGTGCTTTGAATGTTCTTTACAAACACAATATATAATAGCGATGGTTACACCCCAACTTCCTAGGATGTGTTGGCCCAATGGGGACCAGCCAACAAATACACACAGAGCAATAGGAATGCATGACACCTAAGGAATTATCCACGCACACAAGCCCACGAATTTCTCCACATGTTTCCCAACTTGCAACCCACATAGCAGTTACCCCGCAACTACCTCATGCATGTTGCATGTGAAGCCAACTCATTGCATGTGCACGCCAACTTTCTTCCCCAAGGAAATATCAACTTCCCGCTGACAACACCAACTGCCCATATGTGTCAGTGTAACTTCTCTTAAGACAACCCCAACTGACCACACATAGAGCCCACCAAAGCCATGCGCATCTTGCGAGTTCTTGGCTGTCTCTAACGCTACTCATTCCCCATTTTACTCGAGCAACCAGATTAAGTGGCTAACAAAACTCCCCACCTGAACTAGATGACACCCTCGTCACAACTGAGTCATAATAGGCATGGGTTATCCTTTCGAACTGCCATAAAAATTTATTATGTTCCCAAGTTGCGTCTTCCTCTGCGCAACCTTTCTACTGAACCAAGAAATATGTTCGTCGATTCTTCTTACTCTTCCCCATCATCATGTGATCCAATATCTTCTCAATTTGCTTATCAAAATATTTCCAAATTGTTGGTGGAGCTCGAATCTTTTGAATCTGACTCTCATCCTTGTCTTCATGGAAGAGCTACAATAAGCTCACGTGAAATGTAGGATACACCTTGATCCTATCCGGTAACTTCAACCGATAAGCCACTTGACTCATTCGTTTCACTACTTTAAATGAACCATTATATTTTGGCACCAACCTGCGGTACACTGCCTTGCTGCTGATCTTCTTCCAGATCTGAGGAGTCAATTTCAGTAACACTCGGTCACCCACCTGAAATTCCAACGATCTCATCTTCTTATCAGCATACTTATTCATTCGGTGCACTGCCTTCTCGAGACTATCCATCGCCTCTTCCAGCAGCTCATGCTTCTCACGCGTAAATCTATACGCTACAGGATATTTCTCCTCGTGCTCTGCTTAATCACCTCATATGGGGTCAGCGGTTGCTGCCCCAACACTATCTCAAAAGGGCTCATTTCCATTTATGAACTTTATTGCAAGTTATATGAGAACTAAGCTAAAACATGAGTAAAATATTATAGGTAAAACCCCCACTATTTCCAATTTAACAAATATTAGAGGTTGAACCCCCACTATATTTAATTTATCATTGGAGGTCGAGCCCCCACTATTTCTTAATATCAAAGAAATATTTTTCATAAAAACATTATGTTCATATAAATCATAAAATTTATATGTTTCTAATAATGTTATACCCAAAATTTTAGGTTATCAAACCTTCCACATTTCATAAAATAAAATTTCACATCACCAGTTCTAGCAGCTATAATGGTTTGAGAAACAACTCATCACATTAACTTATTTACAGTTTGTACATATAACTCGAACATAGCAAAATCATATCAGACATGACGGAAAACGACAATGCCTACCCAACATCCCTCGAATCTACCAAACATGTTGATCTCAAAGATCGTAGTAACAAGTTGGTCTTCGGTAAGGTTCGCTTTTGGAGCAAAACTCTTTAACCGGTAGTTCCGAGCAAGGTGCCCTGGTTTGCTACAGTTGTAGCATATGAACTAACTATTATTATTTCTTAAGGGAGGTTAATGCTTGTTCTAGTTATTTCAGTTTTATATATCATGGTTTTAAAAAGTAACCCATTAGCTTTTCAACAGTTTTTCAGATATGCATTAAGGTATTTTCTAAGAATTCACGATAAATCAACACCACATTGTTCAATCAAAAGAAAATCACAAATATCCAAATACTAGCTAATGCTGAACAAAACCATAATTGTTCTTCAAATATTAATTACTATATGTATAATTAAAGCTACAGTCAATCATAAATGACATGCCCTAATTTCTTTCTACTTGTCAATTTAAAATCCACATGACAATATGAAATTCACATCACAGTAAAATTCTGTTAAAGTAAAGACCAGTTATGCATATATTTAAGACACTCTCAATGTTCCATATCAACACTGTAATTCTTAAAAAAAAAAACTAACTGATACAACCAATATAATCATGATTTCAAGAACGATCTATTTTAATCCAAATCATTGAAATCGGCAAACACATGTCTAATTCATTATAGGCAATATATATCAAAAAATTTATCAAATATTACTCATAGGATAAGTGTAAAAATTTCAGAATATGATATCAGGCTATTAATTTCAATAATCTATATATCCACTCATATTCTAGCAGCATTGAAAATTTTCAATAAATAGTTAATAGTCATCAATTAAATTATAAATGTATTTAAATATTTTTCTGTAGCTTCTTGAAATTGTTGGCAATTCTAAATAATCATCTATATAAAATAACAACAATTTCACCATTGCATATTCTAAAAGTTCAACAACTTCATCAATCTTACAGCCTCATCCGCACTCATATTTAGCATAAATGATTTTATCAAAATTATATACTCAAACATGTATATTCAAATACTATAGAGAAGTTGATAAAATAAAATAAGTCATGCAACATATACACCAAATGTTTTCAAAAACCATCAATTCTAAAATATCAGCATGACTTTTACCACATGAAAGTTGTTACTTCAGGAATGTGCTTATAAAACTACAGCAAAAAAACTGACCATCTAAATATAAGGAATATCATAAGCATACCAACAGAAAATCTATTAAAACATACAATCGCACATGGTTGAACATCTAAGCCAATAACCATGTATATATTTTTTCATGTAAAAGCTCAATTCAAAACAACATTATGCAAAATATTCTAATTTCATGAAGTATGAATATTTATCAAGACTCAGGATATAAAATATGCTAAAGTCAACTTTCTCACAAGCCTATCAATTCATTTAATATTCATTTCATGCATAATGTACTTATAATTGCACCATAAACACATAAATAATTAATCATAAGTAAACTTGGCAGATTGAATCCGTATTAAAATTGTTAGAACAATAAGCACAAATTAAAACAATATTACCGTTCACCAGGGAATTAAAAATTCAAGTAGGCTTGAGTCGCGGATTAGGTCGCTCTCTTTAAGACATTTCGCGGCTCTGCCCGAAATTTGTGCTAGCAGTAATCGGCCCCGACGTCCCTAGGATAAAACAAGCCCATAGAATAATGTCTCAATCGATTTTGAACAAAATCGATTGGTATACTCACACCCAAAATATTTGCTCGGCATCTCAAGAAATCAATAACAACACTGTTTGATGAAGTAATGGAAAATTTTATCTGATCAATCCACCCGATTTTAAAACCAATGTACTCCCTTGTTGCACTACATTTACTAAAACTATCCAACACCTCTGAATTTCTATCTAAAAGATTTGGTTGAATGTAATTGATGGGAACTTCTTGATCATCATAATGAAGATGATGTGAGTATTGATGAATTAGCTAAAAGCTATTTTCATTGTAGAGGATGGAACAAATTATAAAGATAAGCAAGAGAAGTGAATGGACAATACATGAATTACTAGGATCTGGGAAGAAACTCATTAACCATTACCCACATGAACAAAGAAGCCACCATGCTTCTTTCTCTCTTCATCTCTCTTTTTGAAAGATCAATGCCATACACCTAGTGTTTGGATACGGAGAAAAGTAGTCGGGCAGAGGTGGGAAAATGGGCTACTAAATGGCTTGGTATTTTTTTCAACCAGATAAAAAGTCACTCTAACAGCCTTTTTTTTATGCGCATATAATACCAATCTTGATGATAAAATTTTGTAACCTAAACAAACTTAATAATAATAAGTGTGCAAAATAAATAATGGTAATTAAGCAAATTAAGTAATTTCAGTTACTGAAAATATAATAATTATTAATTTTTTTAACATCTCCAACAAATAAATTCTTGTAACTCCTCAAAACATGAAAACCAATTTTTATAAAAATTCATATTTACAACAAAATTAATGGTTAAGTTTTGATTAATTATATAATACAAAACATACCACATTACTAACCAAAAATTCATCGGTAAAATAAAAAATTATGTTGGTAATGAGTATTATCAATAGAAAAAATATATCGGTATATAAATTGATACATTTGGTATGACTTGAATTTATGATCTCATAGTTGAATGTGGATTTTGGGTACAACTACTTTATGGCATGTTTCTTGTAAACATATGTAAATATATATATATATATATATATATATATATATATATATATATATATATATATATATATATATATATATATATATATATATATAATGTGATTTCAATCGAAATATAATATTTCCATTGTTATTAGTAATAAATACATTAAAAATTAATTTAATAAAAAATTATTGAGAGTATTTTTTCACTGGTAGAACTCACAATTTCAGTGAGTAAAACTTGCGAGTTTCCTCGGTAAAATCCAAAATTTCATCCATAACTTAATTACATAAGCTCCCTTGATAAATTCATAATTTCTGATGATATTAGATCAATTATTGATGAAAAATTCCATTGATAAAACCCAAAAATTTCATCGATATTTCATCACTAAAATATAGCTCCATATGGACATCACATTTATCGAATGAATTTCTTCGAAAATACATCAATGTTTTTTTAAACGTCAATTTTTTCATAACCATCGGCATTTTATCGATAATTATCAACAAAAAAATTTCCATTAGTAAATTTCATACACTTTTTTTGTAGTGATACATGACATGGAATTTTACTTAATATGTCATAATATTAATTAATGACAATTGTTGGCTTTGATTATTGGCAAGTCTAACAATGTTACAAGTTATGACATTAAGTGGAGTATAATGAAATATCAAACGCCTATTAAATTATAATTTATGGTTGGTGACTCGTGTCTTATTTGACATATCATAATATTAATTATAGACCTTATTGTAATTGATTAAATAACCTGAAATTTGAATGGTGGTTTATAATATAAATCAATATGTTAAATGTTAGCTTTGATTTTGGGGTTTGCTGTGTTGTCTTTTGATATTGAGTAAAATATTTATAGTTGTTGATCATAGTCTAAATAGGTTGATTATAATAAAATATGGAGTTATTAATTGAATATTTTCGGTCGGTAAATAACCGATCAAAAATGATAAAAAAAAAATTTTTTGACTAATTACTGATTGATTAACGATTAAAAAAATAAAAAATAAAAAATAATTCTGACCAATTCAGTCGGTATTCGATCTTTGTAATTAAGATTTCATATTCTAAAAAAATTATTTGACATTTAGCAATTAACATCTATTTAACATGACATAAATGGATGTCGGGTTCTATCTCTAAACCACGATCCATGTCTCTTCATTTAGTTAAGAATTTATATTCTAAATTCATGTATTGAATAAATCAGGCAAAAATAAATAAATAAATATTCCACAAGAAGCATAAATATCTGAATTTCTAGTTTGATAATTGAATTCCTAACTAAATGAATTTTAATAGAAAATGAGTGTTATCAATATTATTTTTAAATTGTTGAATATTTTTACGAGAGTGAAATAAATATATATTTAATTTAAAGGACTTAATAGAGATTATTTTTAGAATTTTGTATAAAGTGAAATCCAAAATTTTAAATTTAATTAGTGTTTAAATTTACAGTAATTTTTACTCTGCAAAGTGCAAATAGCCCACCCTTAATTAAAATGATATTAGGAGAAATTTATCGCAAAATAGGAATGATTTAAAATTCGGCTTAATCGGTCTGATCGGTTGACCCATGATTGGTCCTTTGGTCGGTCCGAATGACTCCCAAAAACCCATATGTCATTGATCCGGTCTAAGATCCGGTGACTTGGCCGGTTGAACCGCGATCCGGTCGAATCGGTCATGGAACGGATGAGTTTTTGACTTTTTTTAAAAAAAAATTATTCAAATTAAAATAACAAAATTAATTTATTACTATATTTTGGTAAAAAAATCTTATAATATTTTAAAAATATTAAATTTAGTGTTAATTATAATTTTTTGAAAATTTATTCATTTTTATCATATTTTTATATAAATATACAATAAAATGATAATTTATTATCAACCCCGTCATCAGGGTCGAGTTTTAAAACACTGAAAAGAAAATAGTAAAATATGCAAAATGCTTTAAATATCAACCGTTGATCTCATTTTCCAACCGTTTGAAAAAAAGGGCGGGAATCTCACACTTTAAAGTAAGAAGATAATACGCGCTAATAAATCGAAAAACCCTAAAAAATAAAATCAGAACGGTTTCGAAATTCTCTCTACTTCAGTCCTCACTCAAAATTCAAATCTGAAAAGTGGAAGCCGACGAACTTTTCGCCTCAATCACCGAAATCTGCCAGGTGTCATCCTCCCGGGAAGAACGCTTACGTCACTGTTGGTTCGCCAGCGAACCGGAAATGGAAGAATATGAATCTGACGACGATGAGAATGACAATAATAGCCCTATAGACAACGAAAGTTTTCAAACTCCGCCTGAAAGTTATACAATCGCCAGCTCGACGATTGTCGAGATGATCGAACGGTTGTTGTTGAAGGAAAAAAAGGCAGTTGTAAGGAGGGTCAAAAGACGGTCGATTTGGGGGCGGATACAGATTTAGGATTTTCAGAGGTGGAGTTGACGCAGAGATCCGACAGTGTAAACGAGGTGATTCAATCTGAATTAAATAAAGTTACGGTTTTAATTGATGCGCTAAAAGAAAAATCGAAAATCTGATTACAATTTATGATCGGAATTTCCAAAACGATGTTTAGGGGAAAATGTGAAAAAATAATAATGAAATCTATTGAGAAATTGAATTCCAATAAAGACAGTCCGCACAATTGTTGAGATAAATCTCATCAAAGTCATCAAATTAGTGAAGGAATCGGTGAAAGTTCTGTGAAAAGGAAGCTAGGTTTTTCAACTGAGAATATAGGATTAGAAACTGAAGCTAGTGATAAGGGTTTAGGATTTAGTGAAGGTTTAGAGCATAGTATGAGAAATAGTAAAGGTGGTAGATCAATATGCAACTATGAGAATGGCGAGGGAACTTCAAATTTGGGCCAAAATAGCAATGGCGGAGTTAGAAAATTAATTCAATGGGAGGATTTGATTTTCATACAAAGTGGTAGAAACTCTTCATTTTAGTGGAGCCAAAGTAAAATTATCTCATAAAAAACCAAATTTTTCATTAATTTATAAGATTTATTTTAATAAATTTTCGGATTGTGTGGGTTGAGTGTCCCCAATAAGTCTATGCCAATGCAAAAGAGCATGGAGGATATTGACAAGTACACGTATATTGGTCCAAGTGTTCATAACTAAGTGAGATGGGAAGAAGAACTCGGGCGATACTTGCATTGCATGTATCAATTTGTGGAAAGGGAGAGAAGGATGCTGGGAATGTTTCTAGGGAGACCACACTTCTGGATGTCTTGATTATGTTGGCAAGTAAGTGTGGTTATGATAATGATCGTAGTGTTGAGAGTTAAAGCATCTTAGATGTTGCAAAGTGTCGGGGCATGACTTTTCATAGATATGGGATAAAGGGGTGCTTTATGTAAGACATGAAAGAATAATGTATAGCATATATTTACAAAAGAGGATTCAAGGTGGGAGATGGTTTTTGAAGTGGACTGTGGACATAGTTTTTGGATGGACTTTGCCTTTGGTATGGTGTGTTGTTGAACTGGAGATAGGTTTTGGAAATCCTCTTGTTTTTGGCAGTGAAATTGTTTTCCCTAGTGCTGCAAGCCTATATAGCTAGGGATGGTACCAATGGGAGGATGTATGTTGGAGCATATTGAACTTGTAAATTGGGATGTTAATACATTTTATGGATAAAAAATGATAGTGTCACTTGGTTGGGAAACTTCATATGAGTTTGGAGCATGGCGACTTTTCTACACAACTTTATATTTCCACTACGATTGTTTCCTTATATGAGCTCTGTATTGTTTAATACTGGTTTGATAAAGCAGTTGTTGGTTGGACTTATTATTGTGTGAAGTTAAAGCCCTGGTTCGTAGCCTAAATTCAAGGCTCTAATTGAAAAGGACCTTGCCAAAATTTGTCAAAAAAGAAACAGGTGAAAGGTATTTATAGCTTTTCTCATTCTTTCCCTTTAATTTAGGAAATGTTAGTTATACAATTATTTCCTATCTACCAAAGCATAGTCTTGGCAGTACATGTCAAAATTGAAACCTGAATTAGTGATTCAATTTATTGAAGCAAAATGTTGCTTTCCCAATTTGAGATAATGATTGGCCTTGATCAATGGCATGTGCATTAGCTATATACAATTGTGCGCAATCTTGACTTGTAGAGTTTCCTTTTGTTGGTCTTATAGGGGATGCATAGAGCAGTTTTTTTTTTTTTGTCCAAGCTTACAGTTTTATGTTATTTGAAGTAATGTAAATGCATAAAATGAGTGGTGTTTTCTTCTTCTTTCATGCCTCTTTGGGATTGACATAACCAACTGAACTATGCAGGTATCCGGTCTAGAAGCATAAATAGGGCAGCATACCAACTTAATTCACATGCATCATAGCTTTCTTTGTCGCTCGGAAAAATCCATGAAACTGAAGCAATAGCTACCAAAAGATGTGGCAAAGTAAGTTTGCATAGCAAACACAGTATATTTGCATGCATAACTCTGGAAATTGCCACTTCAACTGCATCTTGAACTTTATAGCACAATCTGTATGTCAACCTATACAAAAATGCCCACAAGCCAAATTTTATCTCTTAGCATTCCATGTTCAAAAAGGTCTAAGGGAAAAAGATCAACCAGCAAATGTCATTGACAGAACTTTTAGCATTTGGCATGCATAGTGCATTAACCCAGCCGAGGGACATTGCAGGAGGCCAACCTACATAGCCGGATAGCCCTAGTAATCAAAGTACTATTTGGACCAATCCTGCTATGACCAGGCATGATTTGGGTATACCGTGCAGCTACTGCTTGCCTGTTGACCAAAACTTAAAGATGGCTGAAGGAGCTCTGCCTGTGGAAATGAGCCATTGGATGGCACATCCAGCAGCAGATCTTGATCGGAGCTTCCATCCACGAAATGCAAAGATTCCAGCATTAAGGAGCTACCATCAGAAGGCAAGGCAAATAAACTTCTCGGACTAAAGCAAGAGCCATCATTTTCCATGAATTCCTTGTTTCCATAGGTAACCTTCACAGTCACCCTTTTCGGGCTCTTCATCTTAATCTTTGCTTCTGAAAGTGCAGAGAATAATTTTAGAGAGCAGTTTCAATATAAATTGTTAAAGTGGTTACCCAACATAGTTGATATTCAATGTAAACTGAGAAGTATTTATTATTCCCTTGCAGAAAAATGTCACTTGTTTGTGTGAATTTGTAAACCAAGCTGTTATCACCAATTCTTCAAATGGAAAAAAAAAATCATCTTCAATTTTAGAAGTATCCACTCACGCACACAAACAGGCAAGGGCATCCCAACAGAGAGATGAATTCAAAATTTTTATATACTCTCTATTATTGGAATAAAGATATGATAATTGTGAGCATCAGGGCTTAGAAATTATCAGGACAGTGTATGCACTATGCAGGGAACACAACACTTTCCAAGTTGCGTCAACACATGAAGAAATGTGTATCCTCTGTGAGGTTGCATATATTTGTCAACCATGAAGAAACTTCAAAATGTGGGCCAAGGGATGCGTAAACAACGGTAACAGATCAGAGATTGAAGCCTAGATTGGTGAAGGATTCCTCATCAGTAATCTTAGTGTATGTTATACTTTTTAGGAACACAGTTCCCTTCAGCTTATTGGAATCCTATATATTAGACTCTCTTGTTTGGCTTTTCTTCAGAGAGCCTCAGTTGTCTTTCAACTTTGGGATAGAGTTAACCTCTCCAACTCTTGGTAGAGTTTTGCCTGATCGAAAACATTGGATGATAAATCCTCCCAAGTAAAAGTTTGACTAACCTGGAAACTTTTGATTTTGTCCATCACACAATCTCTTGACATTTGTTATGTTATTTGATGCAGTGGCGTCTCGCCCTTTTGCAACATAGGACCCTCCGGCACCAATCTTACATTTCTGCAGCATAAAGTGATCTAATAATTAGGAAGACATAAAAGTTAATGTTAGAGATTTTGACAAAATAATATTCCTACAGTAAGAACTCAATTTAAACCTTCAGTGAATGATAGGGTTCCACCCAGTTGGATGTTGACAAATTAGATAATGCAAGCTTTTTCAGCGTCTTACAGTCTTCAGCTGCTGCCCCTGGGAATGAGAGATCAAAAACCCCTTCTGCAAGCAGTTGCTGAAATGAAGATAAGTTCTCCTTGAATTGAAGGCTATCAAACATGTTTTTGAGGCTGCACACGCAAAATGAATCATCAATAATGAGCCTCAAAATTGAAAACTGTTCTTTAAAGTTCCGCATGAAATGCAATGTGTCATCATGCACATAGAACAACAATATATGCATATGCATATGCATATTAGGACCATCACTTGCCAGTTGTTCGGGATTCCATAAACTAGGTAATTATGCTTAATGCACTTGCAATCATATGTAGTGTGATTATCCTAATAATACTGCATTGCCTTCAGTGCAAGGATAATTACACTACACTGCGTATATTAACCTACACTTCATGGTAGCACTGAAAAAACATTCACATTGCAATGGCAGTGTAGGTCATCATGCACATATGCAATTTCTTGCTGCCTCTTAAATTGAAACCTTATTTAATAGTTCACTATGGTTCGTATTTCAAAATTCTCTACAGCCACTTGCATATAACATAAAAAGAAGTGTAAGACAGAGAGACTAACCTATCTGGAAATTCGGCAGTGTCATGCAGAGGAACATACTTCAGTAATTGCTGTTGCTCCTCATTCGTCAAGTGTCCTACAAACTCCTCATAATTGAGAACATCCTGCACCAAATACGAATACATGATATCTCTAACAATTTTCAAGAAGACATATTCTGCACATGGAAACGAATTCAATGATGCAAGAGTCACACCACTATATGAGTAATTTACGGCATATTCACAGAGATCCTTCAGAAGAAATTGAAATAACAGTGAAACATGGAAAGTGCAAAACAATTAGAAGGTGAATAATTTGCAAAATTGTTAAAAATACACCACCCTATATGTAAAATTCAGTGCAAGGAAAACTTCCATATTTGCATGAATCTTTTTTTTTTTCAAAACCTTCTCAGTAGAATAGTTGCAGATAACATCAAGTTTAAATCCAATAGTTTCTGTAGGACAACCAGACAAAGAACAACTAAATCCAACTTACATTTAAGTCTATATCACATAGTGGTGAATTATGACTTCCCAGGACTTGAAGATTTTCATGCTGAGATTTGTCCCTGCAATGCCAAAATACAGAAATGTTAACCAAGCTAACAATCTTGATCAACTTTGGCGCAAAACACCGAGAAGTGTCTATCCACATTCAGTCATACTTTGTCTTTTACTCACATTACAGACTCCTTGTTCATCTTGAGACCTACCCCTGGGTCTATTTTGTAGCTATATTGCACGTTCATTATATAGAGGTGGGATATATATTTTCTTTCCTTCTTTTTCAGTTAAACTTCATTACTTTTGTTTTTGTTCCTATAGGTAATTGACAAAAATGCTTTCACATGTTTTTACCATTAGCAATTACCTC